>JAJEJO010053144.1:18201-38507 GCA_020662805.1 Glaucomys volans | reverse complement strand
CCCTGGGTTCAATCCTCAGTACCAAAAAAAACAACAACAACAACAACAAAAAAAAAAAAAAACTGCAGGGATGATGAGGAAATGACCAATAATAAGAATAAAAGGTAGAATTTATGCAATAATTTTTGTATCTTCACATAGAATGTAAAGGCTTGTTCTATGTATTTTTTTATATTTTGTTTTAGTTGTAGGTGGACACAGTACCTTTATTTTATTTTTATGTGGTGCTGAGGATTGAACCCAGGGTCTCATGCACTGAGCGCTCTACCACTGAGCTACAACCCCAGCCCTGTTCTACATATTTTTACAGAATGTAGTCCACACAATGTAATTCCTAGATTACAGGTAAGGAAGCTGAAACAATAAAGGTCAATAATTTCCCCAAAACACACAGCTTGTTGGGATTTAAGTCCAGGATGTCTAATAACAGAGCACATGTCATTAACTACTAGGCTATCCTGCCTCACCTCAAGTTGCTTGATTACTATGTAACTGACTCAGGGATGGACCCCAAATGTGTCAGTCAGAATCCTTCTCCAGAATTTTCTGCAGCAGCTAGCAGGGATCTCTCCTATTTCTAAAGAATGGACCATTGTCCCAGAGAGAATACAGTTCCTGAACTATGTGTGTCGGGTGGCGGGAGAATTTTGGATTAAATTCAGGGCCTCATGCTTGCTATGCAAGCAATCTACCACTGAAAACCTCTCCAGAACTTTTAAAATTTTTATTTTAGAATAGGGTCTCAATGTATTGCCCAGGTTGGCCTGGGACTTTCAAGCCTCCTGTCCTAGCTTCCTGAGGAGCTGGGATTGCAGGAGTGTGCCGATGCGCCCTCCACCCTCTGCTTCTGATAGTTAGTAAGAAGAAGTCATGACAACCTCACTTGAACTCTTGGTCAAGTCTTGCTTAATGTCTATCCTATCCAACTTTTTTTCGTAAGTTGATTTGAATTCTGTTTCTCTCAATCTGGATCACAAGATTAGTACACGGTAACTATTATTCCAACCAGCATTAGAGTTTCAGTTTTCCTGCATCTTTGAAAATATCAGCATGCAAATTAGCAGAGAGAAGAATATCAGAGATTTGAGAAAGGCAAAAGGAATACCACTCCTGAAAAGTGCTTCATGCATAACTTGACATAATTTGGTTCAATTGCCATCAGTAGGATATTTACAATGAAAGTATAAACATGAGCTAAAAAATAGTTCCTAATGGAGGGCTAAACAAATGGAAGAAAGAACAGAGTTGAATGTATGAATTGCTCAATTTTTCACTTAATGAGTTTTTACTCTCTGTATCCTAAAAGAAAGAAAAAGAAACTTTTTGTAAGAAGGAAATTCAGTTAAGTAGCTTTCTAAAAATCCTTATTCCTATAGCTGAAATTGCCAGAAATTCAAATGGCTGCAATACCTTTTTTCTGTGCTCTAGAAAAACATTTCCATATTTTTAGTGCAGAGATTTTTTATTACAATTCTTGATCAAAAGCATCATAGAAAACCAGGTTGTAAATAGTGCTTTATTTAAAGCACATTTGAAATGATCAAGGGTTTTCAATAATGTCTTTTGCTTTCAGATCTTAAGAACTAGAAGTAAAGAAAACAAACACCTTTTTGCTATATGCAAAAAAGTCACTTCTGCTATATATATTTATGGGGGGAAAATCTCATCCTAAAGCTTTCATTTTTAAAAATGAAATTTTAGAGTAGAAATTTTATATGTTTCTAATTTTCTATTATAGATAATGAAGTTATATGTCTAACATGGTATATGCGTTTGTTTAATACCTTTCTTAGAGCAGTTTTTGTCCTAAAAAAAAGAGAAGACTATTTTGAAGGTTTATCTGTAAGAATTGAGACAAGGCACTGATGAGCAGGATTAGATGTCTAATTATCTTACTAATGTAGTAAAAACAGAGAGAGAATAGTATGTTAAGTCATTTGGGGTAGGAAAGGCTGAGACTAATTTTATTGTCTGAATTTGAAGTAATTATAGTATATCCATGGTAGAAGATGATTTGACAAATGGAATTGGAGCTCAGGAATGATATTAGAACAAGTAATAAAAAACTGAGAGATAATCCATTTAATGCCAAGAGCTCAACCACAAGAAAGGGGGTGATTTTGAAATAGGAGAGGGTTTAGAAAGGTAAGAGTGGAGAACCAAAACTAAAAGCTTAGTGACTACCCAATATTAGTAGTCAGGGATCAACTCCTCTAATGTACTCAGGTGAATGTGAGGGATTTTATTTTAATAATTAACTTTTAATTAATTTTAATTAATAATTAATTGATTAAATTAATATTAATTAATTAATTATAAATTTTAATTAATTTTAATAATTTTTCTGTGATATAGGTATTGAACACAGGGGCACTCTATCACTGAGGTACATTGCCAGAAATTTTTATTTTTATTTTTTTAAAGTTCTGAGATAGTGTCTCCCTAATTGCTGGGGCTGGCCTCAAACTTGCAATCCTCCTACCTAAGCCTCCCAGGTTGCTAGGAATTATAAGCATGTGCCTAGCGATTGAGAGGTTTTAAGAAATATGTTGCTTGTGTGCTCAGGGGAAAAATAGGATACTGTTCAGGGAGGAAAAAATAATAAAATCCAGGAAGAGAGCATTGGATTTAAGATTTTAGGAAGTCATTGGTGACTTTGAAGGATGTACTTTTGGTAAAGTAGAGGGTATCAATGTTATGTTTGATGATAAGGACATAAAAAAGCAGCCCCATTAACATATCGGTAGCAATAACTATAAATTGTCTTTGCCCCCGTACTTAATTGTTGCCCTTTTCTCAAGCTGGATCTTTTTTATGATGATATCTCACTGTTTTCCATGCTGGCCTACAATTCTTAGACCCACATAATTCTCCTGCCTCAGCCTCCCAAGTAGTTTGGATTACAGATCCATGGCACTGCATCCAGCTACAGGCTGGCTCCTGAAAGAGGAAAACTTTGAAGAAAATTATAGGGCTCGCTCTGAAGAATCTGCCCAAAATAAGGCACTTGATGCTCCAGTCAAGCCTTGAAGATGACCTGGACACTGAGAGCACTTGAAGAGATGAAGACCCATTCTCTTTCTCTTTCTTTCCTTCAGTCTTTCTTTTAAAAATACTTTTGTTTGGTTTTTAGGAATTAGAATATTTTTAAATTGTTCTAATTTAAATGTTTAAAATTTTAAACATTTTAAATTTATCTTAGCCGGGCGTGGTGGCACACGCCTGTAATGCAAGCGACTTGGGAGGCTGAGTCAAGAGGATAGCAAGTTCAAAGCCAGCCTCAGCAACTTAGCGAGGCCCTATGCAACTCAGTGAGACCCTGTCTCTAAATAAAATACAAAATAGGGCTGGGGATGTGGCTCAGTGGCTGAAAAAAAAAAATTTATCTTGAAGGTTATGACAGGGAGAGGTGCAAACTAGGGAATACTTGGACTACAGTAGGTAAAAAGACACTGGTCCCCTAGGCTTCAATCAGACAACAAATCCTTTCTAGCAGTGGCTCTTGACTAGTGTCCTGAAGAGTCTAATTAGTTTGCTTCTCTAGCCTTGATTGCTACTTTTAAGGGATACATTAAAGCCCTCTGGGTTTCCTAAACTTGCCAAGTCCTGCTGCCTCTGTCTAGTCAACAATCTTGCTTTGCCCGGACCTCTTTCTGTCTGACCACACTACTTACCTAGACCCACTTACGTCACACTCTGTCACCCAGGCCTCCTTTGGAAGGGCTCATTTAAGAACTAGCTCCTGGGTTAGCTCAGTAGAGAGTACTTGACTACCATATGGGGGGCCCTGGACTTAATATCCGACACCAAATAAAAACCCAAGTTTGGTGGTATAAACACAAAGGAGATAAGGAATCAAGGGTGGAGGAGTTGGACTTGGCAATGGTGAATGTAGAAAAAGAGACTTTTGGCTAGAGAGGATGGAAGTGGGGTAAGAAATGTTAACTTTGACAGTCTTCACCCTTCCTGCAAAGTAGAATGCAAACGCTTTTCAAAGGGGGAATGTGAATTATATAATATGTGAATTATGTCACAACAAATGTTTTTCCCAAAAGAGTGAATGTAGTGTGTGAGATGGAACAGGATTACAAAAATACTGAGTTTAAAAGTCATGGTCAGGGCTGGGGTTGTGGCTCAGTGGTAGAGCGCTTGCCTAGCATGTGTGAGGCTCTGGGTTCAATTCTCAGCACCACATAAAAATAAATAAAATTAAAGGTCCATTGACAAGTAAAAAAAAAAAAGTCATGTTCTTATTAGCATGGCAATTCCTAGTTATAGATCCCTTTAATGTTTCTATGTAGATGATTTTAATAGTCTTTATATCCACCTTCTTTCTCATTGGAATATCAGATTGTTCCACAGGTTTCCACGGAGTCTATTCAACTCCCCAGCAGTCATTCCAGAATAGCAACAGCAACAACAACAAATGAAGCATACCATATGTTTATTAATCAATAAATGCAAATAATGGATATGCTAAGTATTTTAATCTATTAATAATATTTTTATAAGATATGTTCAGTGGTACACAAGAGATTATGCAACCAGCAATGGCTGAAACAGTAAGGACATACAATTGTGTCACACAACAAAGATAGTTCCAGGGTGGTTAAGCAGGAAAGCATGAGCTTTCCCCTGATGAACACACATGGGTTATCAAAGCACCAAATATTGTGTCCTTGCCAGACAAAGGAGAGTAGAAATGGTGGGAAGCCGTCTATTTTTTATCAGGAAGCAAAATCTTTGTAGGCTACCGAACAAATTTCCTATTAAATCTCAATGGCCAGAAATGGACTGCATTGGGAACTCCTAGTTTCAAAGGAGGTTGGGGAATAACTGACTTTTTTAACCTTAGAAAAATAAGGGCAGGAAAGGAGGTGATTGGAAATGGCTGTTGGATAGGCACCCAAATCTTCTGCTATATTATTCACTGGGGAAAAAGAATCACATAACCATGAAATAACAGCTGGGTATAGTGGCAACAGACCTGTAGTACCAGCTATTTGGGAGGCTAAGGTAAGAGAGTGACTTGAGCCCAGAAGTTTAAGGCCAGTCTGAGTAACATAATGAGATCTTTTCTCAAAACAAAACTAAAAAATACAAAATAAAAACAGCAGGAAAAGAAAAGAAACATTTTTTCTTGGGGAATCTCAGCTATTAAGAGATTTCAGGTTAAAAAAAAAATGAGGACTAGCCAGGGCACAGTGATGAACTATAATCCCATTATTTGGGAAAGCTGAGACAGTAAGATTGTAAGTTGGAGGCCAGTCTTGGCAACTTAAGGAAACTCTTTCTCAAAATAATGATAAGAAAAAAGGTGGTGTGTGTTGTGGGGTAGCCACTGGGGATGTAGCTCAGTGTTAGAGCACTTTCCTAGCAAGCACAGGACCCTGGGTTCAATCCCCAATGCCATAAAACAAAAATAAAAAGCTGAGAACTAAGCTTTGAGATGTGAGGAGTATACTTGAATAGCAAAGAAGCCTTCAAAACCAAAACATGAGCAGAGTAATGAATTTAAATCTGATAAACATAGCTTTGTGCAGGGCATGGTGAAGCATGCCCATAGTCCTAAATACTCAGGATCCTGAGGCAGGAAGATTGCAAGTTTAAGGCCAACACGGGCAACATGAGACCATCTCAAAGTAAAACTCTAAAAGTACTGGTGATGTAAATTGCTTGATTAGCAAGTGCAAGGCCCTGGGTACAATCCCCAATATCACCGGAAGGAACAAAAACCAAAAAGGTAGCTTTTGTTGTCGATTTCACTGAGTTTGGGAAGCCTGCAAATTCCTTGTAGCACTGGCTAACTCTTCCTAGCATTCTCCCGTTTCAAGCTCCAGGGTAGATGCTTAGAAGAGTAAGAACTTGAGTGCATCTCAACAAGTTAGCTTAGTGTTTCTAACAGTGTTTCTATTAATTTTTTTTTCCCATCTGACATTTTGTTTTGAGTCACATTTAGCACTTCTAAACTTCTCAAAGGGGTTACAAGCCAAGTACTTCATATCCTTAAGGTAATATTAAGAGGATAAAGAAAGGTACTATTTGGAGAAGTATGACCTAATTAGATGTTGGATCCCATGCAGACGCAAAAAACTTAGACTATGACCAGCTCACAGGCTGGAAACTCAAAGAATCTCTTTTATTCATTTTTTTATTATTCAAAATGAGAAAAGAAACTATCCTGTTTTTCAACATTACTAATACATAAAACCACTGTCACATTCTGGCTTTGAAAACTTTGACAATATTGGCTATTGTATTTTTTTTTTTTTTTAAGTTTTTGGGCTTTTTTTGTTGTTTTTGTTTTGCTGCACCCAGGGCTTTATTCATGGGAGGCACGCACTCCACCATTGCAACACTGATCTATGTTTTCAGCCTGATTTTTATTTTTAAAAACAGAAATATAGGATTATGGAATTGATTAAAACAAGCATGATATTCACTATTATGAGTCAGTAGTTTAAAGAAAAGAGAAGTTGTTTAGACACATTCAACTCTTAATCTCTAATTTCCACTATATCATAACCAATTTCCCCAAATATAAGTAGGCAATGCACACACACACCCACACACACACACACACACACACTTTGCAAGAAATCAGATGCACAAATCAGATTCACTGCAGCAACTATTCACAATCCCTGAATTGGTATGAAGATGATTTTAAGTTGAGGGTGTTCAAATTCAACACATGCAGAAAGAAATCTCCTTAGTTTCCTTTATTAAAAGCAGAAACTTTGGCAAAATGAGGCTGCCATAACTTCTCTCTTCAAAATCAATTTTACTCCCAGAAAGGAAGCCAAGAGTAAACCTACCATAAATCTCAAGACCAAGAAACTACTCCTACACGAACAGATAAATATTCCCACAAACTCTTTATCTTCCCTTTGTTCTCCTAAAACCCAAAGGTGTCTTCCCTAAGGAACCTTCTTTGTTCTTCCATAGAAGCTTTACTCCCTGCTTCCACTTCCTTATGAAGTTAGCTGTACAATTCTCTAATCAGTTAATGAGCTAGGTGCTTCTCTTGTTAGCTTCCTACGTGGATGAATAAATTTTATTTTCCCTGTTAATATGTCTTTTGTCAATTTCATTAGAAGGCCCACATTGCTATACCAAAGAGGGCAGAGGAAATGTTTGGTTTGTTTTTCCTCCCCAACAAGTCTGTCAGTTTTCACAAGTGCTTCAATTAGTAATTTTGGTGGGACAATTTTTCACTGTGTGGGATTTTTCCCATAATTTCAGGACAGTAAGTAACCCTGCCCCCTGCCAAAGGTACACATGCACCCACTCCTCCACTCACCCCATCTCACAATGTGCCAACTAGAAATGCCCACACATATTCTAAGCAGGATTGCCAGATAAAATACAGGAAGCCCAGTTAAATTTGAATTTCAGATGATTTCAGAATAATTTTAGTTTAAGTATATTCTAAATATTGCATGAGACATACTTCTAAATTATTATTTGTTGTTTATCTGAATTTTAAAGTCAATTGAGCTTACCATATATAAATATGGACTATATGTATGTATATTTATATATATTCCCCTCCCCAACCACAGTACTGGGGGTTGAACCCAGGGGCACTTTAATACTGAGCTACACTACCAGTGCTTTTTATGTCTTGAGACAGAGTCCTGCTAATTTGCTGAGGCTGGCCTTGAATTTGTAATCCTCCTGCCTCAGGCTCCCAAGTAGCTGGGATTACAGTTGCATGCCACTGCACCCAGTCCATATTTTTAAGACTTCTTTATTAAATTTTTTATTTTTAAAATTTGTTCTATTAGTTATACATGAGAGTAGAATGCATTTAGACACATTGTTCACAAATGGAGCACAACTTGTCCTTCCTCTGGCTGAACATGGTGCTAAGTCACACCAGTGGTGTTATCATATATCCTTCCCATGCCCAAGCCCCTCCCCTCCCCTCACTCCCCTCTGTACAATCCAAAGTCCCTTCATTCTCCCTAACCATCACTCACCATTATGGATCAGCATTTGCTTATCAGAGAAAACATTTGGCTTTTGGTTTTTTGGTTTTGGCTTATTTCATTTAACATGATATTCTCCAGGTCCATCCATTTACCTGAAAATTCCGTAATTTCATTCTTTAAAGCTCACTAATATGCCATTGGGTATACATACCACATTTTCTTTGTTCATTCATCTGTTGAAGGGCACCTAGGTTGGTTCCATAGTTTAGCTATTGTGAATTAAGCTGCTATAAACATTGATGTGGCTGCATCACTGTAATGTGCTGATTTAAGTCCTTTGGGTATAAACTGAGGAGTGGGATAATTGGGTCAAAGGGTGGCTCCATTCCAAGTTTTCTAAGGAATTTCCATTCTGTTTTCCTTAGTGATTTTACCAGTCTGCAGTCGCACCAACAATGTATGAGTGTACCTTTTCCCCCACATCCTTGCCAACACTTATTGTTGCTTGTATTCTTGATAATTGCCATTCTGACTGGAGTGAGATGAAATCTTAGTTTTGATTTCTGTTTCTCTAATTGCTATAGATGATGAACATTATTTCATGTTTATTGATTCATTGTATTTCTTCTTCTGCGAAGTGTCTGTTCAGTTCGTTAGCCCAATTATTGATTGGGTTATTTGTTTTTTGGTGTAAAGTTTTTTGAGTTCTTTCTATATCTTGGAAATTAGTGTTCTATCTGTGGTGAATGTGCTAAAGATTTTTCTCCCATTCTGTAGGCTCTCTCTTCATGTTATTGTTTCTTTTGCTGAGAAGAAACATTTTAGTCCCATTTATTGATTATATTTTTAGTTATCAATGGACCTTATTTATTTGTTTGTTTGTTTGTTTGTTTATATGTGGTGCTGAGGATGGAACCCAGGGCCTCACACATGCCAGGCAAGTTCTCTACCCACTAAGCCACAACCCCAGCCCTTATTGATTCTTGATTTCACTTCTTGAGCTTTAGGAGTCTGGTTAATGAGTCAGTTCCTAAGCCAACATTGTGATGATTTGGTCCCACTTCTCCTATTAAGTGCAGGATCTCTGTTCTAGTGCTTAAGTCTTTTTTTTTTTTTTAAATTTTCAGTTGTAGATGGACATGATATCTTTATTTTATTTTTATGTGTTGGTGGTGGTGCTGACAATTGAACCCAGTGCCTCACATGAGCTAGACAAGCATTCTACCACTGAGCTACAACCCCAGCCCAGTGCCTAAGTCTTAATTCACTCTGAGTTGATTTTTGTGCAGGGTAGAAGATAGAGGTTTAATTTCATTTTGCTGCATATGGATTTCCAGTTTTCCCAGCACCATCTGTTGATTAGACTATCTTTTCTCCAGTGTATATTTTTGGCACCTTTGTCTAGAATGAGATAACTGTATTTATGTGGATTTGTCTCTGTGTCTTCTATTCTGTACCATTGGTCTACATGTCTATTTTGGTGCCAATATCATGCCATTTTTGTTACTCTTACTCTGTAGTACAGTTTAAGGTCTGGTATTGTGATGCCTCTTGCTTCACTTTCTTGTTAAGGATTGCTTTGGATATGCTTTGGCTATTCTGGGTCTCTTGTTTTTCCAAATGAATGTCACGATTGCTTTTTCTAGTTCTATGAAGAATGTCATTGGGATGTTAATAGGAATTGCATTAAATCTGTATAATGGTTTTGGAAGGATGACCATTTTGACAATATTAATTCTGTCTATCCAAGAACCTGAGAGGTCTTTTCATTTTCTAAGGTCTTCCTCAACTTCCTTCTTTAGTGTTCTGTTCATTGTAGAAGTCTTTCACCTCTTTTGTTAGATTGATTCCCCAGTATTTTATATTTTTTGAAGTTATGTGAATGGGATAGTTTTCTTACTTTCTCTTTCAGTAGATTTGTCACTGATGTACAGGAAGACTTTCGATTTATGGGTATTGATTTTATATCCTGCTACTTTGCTGAATTCATTTCTGAGTTCTAGAAGTTTTCTGGTGGAATTTTTTGGATCTTCTAAATATAGAATCATCTCGTCATCAAATAGTGATAGTTTGAGTTCTTCTTTTGCTGCTTGTATCCCTTTAATTTCTTTCATCTGTGTGATGGCTCTGGCTAGAGTTTTAAGGACTATGTTGAACAGAAGTGGTGAAAGAGGGCATTTGTGTCTTGTTCCAGTTTTTAGGGGAAATGCTTTCTGTTTTTCTCCATTTAGAATGATGTTGGCCTTGGTCTAGCATAGATAGCTTTTACAATGTTGAGGTATGTTCCTACTAGCTCCTATCCCTATCCCTAGTTTTTCTAGTGTTTTGAACATGAAAAACTGCTGTTTTGTCAAATGCTTTTTCTGCATATATTGAAATAATCATATTATTCTTTTTTTAAGTCTATTGATATGATGAATTACATTTATTGATTTTCATATGTTGAATCAAATCTGCATCCTTTAAGTGAATCCCACTTGATGGTGATGACTATCTTTTTAATATGTTTTTATATGTGATTTGTCAGAATTTAATTGAGAATTTTTGCATCTATGTTCATCAGGGATATTGGCCTGCTGTTTTCTTTCTTTGATGTGTCTTTTACTGGTTTCGGCATAAGGGTGATACTAGCCTCATAGAATGACTTTGGCAGGGTTCCCTCCTTTTCCATTTCATGGAATACTTTGAGGAGTATTGGTGTTAATTCTTCTTTGAAGGTCTTACAGAACTTGACTGAGAATCTCTCTGGTCCCGGGCTTTTCTTGCTTGGTAGGCTTTTGATGGTATCTTCTATTACATTGCTTGAAATTGGCCTGTTTTAATTGTGTATGTCCTCTTGATTCAGTTTGGGTAGTTCATATGTCTCCAGAAATTTGTCCATGTCTTTGAGATTTTCTATTTTATTGGAGTATAAACTTTCAAAATAGTTTCTTATTATCTTCTGTATTTCAGTAGTATCCATAGTGATATTTCCTTTTTCATCATGAATTTTAGTAATTTGACTTTTCTCTCTCTCTTTGTTAGTGTAGCTAAGGGTTTATCAATTTTATTTATTTTTTCAATGAACCAACTTTTCATTTTGTCAATTTTTGAATTGTTTCTTTTGTTTCAATTTCATTGACTTCAACTCTGATTTCAATTATTTCCTGTATTCTACTATTTCTGGTGTAGATTGGTTTTTCTTTTTCTAGGACTTTGAGATGTATTGTTAGGTCATTTATTCATTGACTTTTTATTCTTTTAATGAATGAGCTCAATGCAATGAACTTTCCTTTTAGCATTGCCTTCATAGTGTCCCAGAGATTTTGGTATGCTCTTCTCCTTTACCTCTAAGTGTTTTTTATTTCCTCCATAATTTCTACTGCTATCCATTCATCATTCAGTAGCATGTTACTTAGTCTCCAGGAATTGGAGTAGCTTCTACTTTTTATTTTATTGTTCATTTCTAATTTCGTTCCATTATGATCTGATAGAATGCAAGGTAATATTTCTATTTTTTTGCATTTGCTAAGAGTTGCTTTGTGGCATAACATATGGTCTATTTTAGAGAAGAATCTATGTGCTGCTAAGAAAAACGTGTATTCGTTTCTTGATGGATGAAATATTCTACATATGTCTGTTAAGTCTAAACTATTGATTGTATTATGGAGTTCTATAGTTTGTTTAGTTTTTGTTTGGAAGATCTATCAAGTGGTGAGAGGGTTGTGTTAAAGTCACCTACTATTATTGTGTAGTGGTCTATTTGATTCTTGAAATTGAGAAGGGTTTGTTTGATGTATGTAGATGTTCCTTTGTTTGGGGCATAAATATTTACAATTGTTATGTCTTGTTGATATATGAAATGTCCTTCTTTATCCCTTCTGACTAACTTTGGTTTGAAGTCCACTTTATCTGGCATGAGGATGAAAAATCTCTGCTTGCTTATGCAGTCCATGTGAGTGATATGTTTTTTCCCAACCTTTCATCTTCAGTCTGTGGATGTCTTTTCCTATTAGGTAAGTCCTTTGAAGACAGCATATTGTTGGGTCTATTTAAAATCCAATCTGCTGGAATATGTTTTTTGATTGATGAGTCTAGGCCATTAACATTCAGGGTTATTATTGAGATATGAGTTGTATTCCTGGTCATTTTGGTTGTTTTTGGTTTTTAACTTGGTTTCTCCTTTGATTGGCTTTTCCTTTAGTGTTGTTCTTTCCTTTGCTGATTTTCATGTTGTTTTTCATTCCTCCTAATGGAGTATTTTGCTGAGAATGTTCTGTAGTGCAGGCTTTCTAGTTGTAAATTCATTCATTCATTTTTTTCTTTTTTTGGTTATAATTGGTTATACATGACATTCCATTGGTTATACATGACAATAGAATGCATTTATACATTTTGATAGGTCATACATAAATGAAGTGTAATATCTCATTTTTCTGATTATATAAATAATATAAATAGTAGCATAACATTGGTCATGTAGTCATATATGTACATGAAGTAATAATGAATGTTTCACTATACTGTCATTCCTACCCTCATACCCTTCCCCTCCCTTCACTTACCTCCACCTAATATAAAGTAATTCTATTCTTCCCTTCCCCCCCTTATTGTGAATTAGCATCCGCATATCAAAGAAAACATTCAGCTTTTGGTTTTTTGGGTTTGTCTTACTTCATTTAGCATGATATTCTCTAACTCCATTCATTTTAGTTGTAAATTCTTTTAACTTTTGTTTATCATGGAAGGTTTTAATTTCATCATCAAATGAAGCTTAATTTTTCTGGATGTAAAATTTTTGGTTAGCATCCATTTTCTTTCAGAGCTTGGTATATATTGTTCCAGGACCTCCTAGCTTTGAGTGTCTGAAGTGAGAAAGCTGCTGAGATCCAAATTGGTTTTCCCCTATAAGTAATCTGATACCTTTCTCTTGTGCCCCCTGAAATTCTATCCTTATTCTGTATGCTAGGCATTCTAATGTGCCTTGGTGTGGATCTGTTGTAATTTTGTATATTTGGTGTCCTATAAGACTCTTGTATTTGATTTTCCATTTCATTCTTCAGACTTGGGAAATGTTATGATATTATTTGATTGAAAAATTGTGCATTCCTTTAGTTTGTATCTCTATGCCTTCCTCTCTCCCAATAAATCTTAAATTTGGTCTTTTCTTGTTATCCCATAATTCTTGGAGATTCTATTCATGGTTTCTTATCATCTTCTCTGTGTGGTGTACTTTATTTTCAAGAGTATATATTTTGTCTTCATTGCTTGAGGTTCTGTCTTCCAAGTGGTCTAGTCTGTTGGTGATGCTTTCTATTGAATTTATAATTTGGTTTATTGATTACTTCATTTTGAGGACTTCTGCGCTTTTTTTTCACAATCTCTCTTTATTGATGTAATGTTTCATTTCTTGCATTTTCTTTTCTTTTCTTTTTTTTTTTTTTTGGTACGAGAGATTGAACTCAGGGACACTCCACCACTGAGCCACATCCCCAGCCCTTTTTTGTATTTTATTTAGAGACAGGGTCTCACTGAGTTGCTTAGGGCCTTGCAAAGTTGCTGAGGCTGGCTTTGAACTCACAATCCTCCTGCCTCAGCCTCCCAAGTGCTGGATTACAGGCGTGAGCCACCAAGCCCAGCAATTTCTTGCATTTTCTCTTTGATTTCACTCCTTATACTATCCTTTACTTTGCAGAGCAGCTTAATTATGTACATTCTAAATTCCTTCTCTGATGTTTCTTCTACTATGTTGTCTATGGATTCTGTTGTTGGAATACCTTGGTTTGTTTGAGGCACTTTGTTCCCTTTTTTTTTTTCATGTTGTTTGTGTGTCTTTCCATCTAGTGGTGTGGATCAGAGACAGTATAGTTTCTAGCCTGTAATCTATAATGTCCCGAAGGTTTCTAGTGCCTCACCTCTAAGGAGGAGACCAATACTGATAGCACCCAATGCAAACAATATATAACCTTAAACTTAATAACTCCTATTAAGGTATCTACAGTTTTATTGCAATAAACAGAAATGATGAGTTCAAGTATTGTCTACAATATAAGCAGTAAGTTTGCCAAATGGTTTTACCATTTCAAATATTGGACAAAGAGGGAACAGAAGTAGTGTAGGATGTAATGTTTATGAGATAGAAGGAGAGAAGATAGAGGTAAAATTTATAGGAAGAGTGAAGGAGGAATTAATACAGGTTGTCTGTAAAGAGAAAGAGAATCCAGGGAGAAAGATAAGTGATAAAAAATATATACAAATTGTTGAAAAAAGGTAAAAATATAATAATATACAACCAAACTGTAATATACTATTCAGACTTCCCACTCTTCAAAAATTGATGTGTGAAAAATATTTGTGTTCAAGCCAGACGCGGTGGTGCACGCCTGTAATCCAAGTGACTTGGGAGGCTGAGTCAGGAGGATCACGAGTTCAAAGCCAGTGAGGCCCTAAGCAACTCAGTGAGACCCTGTCTCTAAATAAAATACAAAATAGGGCTGGGGATGTGGCTCAGTGGCCGAGTGTCCCTGAGTTCAATCCCTGGTTCCAAAAAAAAATTTGTATTCAAAGATGGTTGAGATGTGAGGGAGTGAAAGGAAAGTCTATATGGAAAATTGTCTATTGCTTCCATTGGCTTTCAAAAATTTTCTCAGCTTCCCTTTTGTTCAGATAGGTAGGGTTGTCTGAAGTTTGACAGTAGCTCCAGTCCAGTGGGTGCCAGACTGGTTGGCAGAGTGAGTGGATATCAAGCTGCCCTCATGCCCTCTTCCACTCTTTCCCTCCTCTGTAGCCAGCCCCTTTCATTCTGCACCCTTCAGGACTCACCCAGCTGGAGAGAACCCGGGTTTCTCCAGTTTCTCCAACCTGTGCTCCCCTACCCCTGGGGAACTGCCCCAGTCTCCAGCTTGCCAGACTCTGACAGCCTCACATAAACCCAGCCACAATCTGATGGGCCTGGGCTTCAGATTTCGCAGACTCTGCCTTGCTTTAGTCCTGTGATCTCTGTGCCATTCCAACTTGCAGAGAAACCACCAGGGATGTGCTCACACAAAGGAGCAACTCTGCAAAGAGGTCACCAGATGGTAGCCACTAGCACAATCAGCAGGAAGACCTCAGGTACAACCAGACCTGCAGGAACCCTGACAATGTATTTCTAGGCCCTGGCCAGTGTCCCCAGACTGAGGCAGCCATGTGCAACCAAACCTGTGTTTACCCTGACAATGGACTTCCAGGCAGTAACAGGCAGTAGTGTTCTGGGGGCAGTTTGCGGGTGGTGTGCAGGCGAATGGTGGGCACTCAGTGGCTGTCAGCAGGTGGACACTGGGTGACAGGCTATGTGCAGGCAAATGGGCACCCCACAGGTGCTGTGGCATTCAGCGTGCAATCTGTATGTGAAAGGTAGGCAATATACTGGCAAAGGGTTGGTGATTTTAACAGACAAATGGGGGCAAAGAATAGGAGATCAGTGGGTAGAAAGGGTTGTCTCACAGTGAAACTATTTCCTTTGTGTGAGTCCCACGTCATGGAATGATAAGAAATGCAGCCTCCCCCTAGTTCACCATCTTGGATCCTCCCAAGACTTCTTCTTTTTTTAATTTTTTAAAGCAGGTTTTCTTTTTTTTTTTTTTTTTTTTTTGAGTACCAGGGATTGAACTCAGGGGCACTCGGCCACTGAGCCACATCCCCAGCCCTATTTTGTATTATATTTAAAGACAGGGTCTCAATGAGTTGCTTTGCATCTCACTTATGCTGAGGCTGGCTTTGAACTCGTGATCCTCCTGCCTCAGGCTCCTGAGCCTCCTGCCTCAGCCTCCTGAGCCACTGGGATTACAGGCATGCACTGCCGAACCCAGCTTAAAACAGTTTTATTGAGACAATGATACAGAGATTTTTTCATATACACCCTTCCCCCTCACACAGGCATAGTGTCCTGCATTAGCAACATCTCCCACCAGAATGGCACATTAGTTATAACTGATGCACTTACATTGACACATCATTATCATCCAAAGATAACAGTTTACATCAGTTCACTCTTGGTATTGTATATATTGAGTTTAGATAAATGTTTAATGGCATATATTGACCATTATAACATCACAGAGTTTCACTGTCATAAAGACTCTACTTAAGCTCCCTATATTTTTACATATTAAATATTGCAACCCAAATCATAAGGCTCCTGTAGAATGGTACCAACCTTCATGAGAACCATCTCTTTTCAAAAAGATCCTTGACAAGTTGCTGAATGTTTTAGTTTGAAATACCACAATCAATCATTGGTGGAATAAATATTGATTTGCGACATTTACTGTGTATACATGCTCTACTACATGTTATTAAAAAGAGAAATTAGTTATAACCCCTGATCCCCAGAAACCATTGAATACTAGCTTCCCTAATGCACCTAAATAATTTGTCAGTTTAAAAATAGTTTCTAATTACTTACTATAGTGCTGTGGTTTGAATATAGTCTAAGTATGTTCCCCAAGGGTGTTTGTGTTAGGAACTTGGTCCTCAGGGCACTGATGTAAGAGGTGGTTGGACCTATTTGAGGTGAGGCTAGTAGAAAGTAGTTAAATTATTAGGGGTGCTACCCTTGGAAGGGATAAATGTGGTTTTCATGGGGGCCCCCATTTAGATCCTACAAGAGTAAGTTGTTTTAAAAGAGGGACACTGACTCCTGAATCTTTCCTTGGCTTCCTGTCTTTCCATGTGATCTCTTCCTCTAATGCTTGCACCATGTCCTTGAACTTTTGAAATTGGGAGCTAAATAAACTAATTTCCACACCTCCCCTTCCTCCTCCTCCTCCTCCTCCTCCTCCTCCTCCTCCTCCTCCTCCTCCTCCTTTCTTCTTCTCCTCCTTCCCTAGGGTCTTCCACATCAAACTTTTTCCTTTTTGAAATACCAGCCCCAGATATTTCATTGTAGTAATGGAAAATGGACTAATACACATAGTAAAAGAGAACATCACCTCTACAAATCTTAAGAGTGTGTCAGAGAGGAAGGGGCAAAATTGGGATATTTTCTGAGATTTTTGAAGGCTAAGGAAGGCATTTTATTTGTTTATCTGTTTGTTTGTTTGAGATGAGGTCTATATTGCCTGCGCTGGTGTCAAAATCCTAGACTTAAGTGATCCTCTTGTCTCAGCCTCCGAAGTAGCTGAGACTACAGGTGTGCACCCCTAGGTCAGGAAAGGCAGATCTTTCCATTCCAGTGGACAGTAGAAATACCCTTTCTAGGGAAAACCAACAGTATCCCTGTCAATTATGCCCAGAATTTCACTCAGGAACACCCCTAGTTTTCAGCTTCTTGACTTAAGATCCCAAAGAATGTAAATTTTTTAGCAATTCTACCTCTACCCAAAATGTGGATCATCTTTTGTTATGTTTTAAAGATCAGGTAAGCCCTAAAACTGATTCTATTTTCTATTTTAACCCAGGAAGACTGTAAGGTTGCCCAAGAGAAGTTATAATTATCAAAGTAGTTTTAAATATCAAAAATTAGGTATCATATGACTTATCCTGAGTCTGTCCAGGCTTCTATAAAAAATATTATAAACTAGACAGTTTATAAACTACACAAATTTATTTCTCATGTTTCTCAAGGTTAGGAAGTCTATGATCAAGGAAGATCACTGATGCTTCAACATAGAAATGGAGGGGGACACAAATATTCAGGCCATAAAATGTCCCCCCAGGGAGTAAATAGTTTACTAAAAGAACATAGGCTATTTGAAACTGCCATGTCAGTGATTTAAAACATAATTAAAACATAATTAAGAGAACTCTTGGGTGGCACTGGCTTTTTCAGGCAGAGGTTCCCAACACTTCTGAAGCAATACTTTTGAATGGTGTCTGCTCACGGGAGATGTGACCTAACCAAGTCCTTGGTAAGAAACCTCTCCTCGGAGAACCTAAGCATTAACAGGCCTTGTGAGTTCAAACAAGCCCTTCAGCAACCTCCCACTGAACTTTGTCTAACAAAAAAAAGTCACAGTAGCTGAACTTTTGGGACTTTGCACCTTGTTTTGGGGATCTCCTTTAAGTTTGATGGCCCTTCATGTTCCCTGTTAGCCACTAAACCAGGCAGGCACTTAAGGAGGCAAACTCCTCCTGCATTAGGGCACCTTCAGAGTCACCCTTTCTTTTTGTTTCAACTAAGACTTTTTGGAAAACTTGGGGAGAATCAGCTAAGGTCAGCAGGACAAACTGCTGATTCATTATTATTATTACTATTTTTTGTCTTCCAAAAGATAACATAATACATTGTATTTATTTTTTGTTCTTTTTAGATATATATGACAGTAGAATGTATTTTGACATATTATACATACATGGAGTATAACTTCCCATTCTTGTGGTTGTACCTGATGTGGAGTTACACTGGTTGTGTATTCATATAAGAACATAAGAGAGTTATGTCTGATTCATTCTGTCTTTCCTATTCCCATTCCTCCTCCCTTCCCTTCATTCCCTTTGTCTAATCCCATGAACTTCTATTCTTCCCCTCTTCCCTTATTGTCTGTTAGCATTCAAGCATTAAGAGAGAACATTTGGCCTTTGGTTTTTGGGGATTGGTTTATTTTACTTAGCATGATAGTCTCCAGTTCCAGCCATTATGGCAAATGCCATAATTTCATTCTTCTTTTTGGATGAGTAATAATCCATTGTGTATGTATACCACATGTTCTTCTTTTTTTTTTTTTTTTTTGCAGTGCTGGGGATTTTACTAAGCAAGCACTCTACCAACTGAGCTATATCCCCAGCCCCACCACATGTTCTTTATCCATTCATCTATTGAAGGACACCTAGGTTGGATCCATAGCTTAGCTATTATGAATTGAGCTGCTATAAACATTGATGTGGCTGTGTGACTGAAGCATGCTGATTTTAAGTCCTTTGGGTATAAACCAAGGAGTGGGATAACTGGGTCAAATGGTAGTTCCATTTCAAATTTTCTGAGGAGTCTCCATATTGCTTTCCAGAGAGTTTGTACCAATTAGCAGTCTCAACAGCAATGTATGAGTGTACCTTTTCCCCCACATCCTTGCCAACATTTATTATTACTTGTATTTTTGATAATTGTCATTCAACTGGAGATGAAATTTCAGTGCATTTCTCTAACTGCTAGAGATGTTGAACATTTTTTCATATATTTGTTGACTGATTGCATTTCTTTCTGTGAAGTGTCTGCTCACTTTGCTCATTTGTTTATGTATGTATGTATGTATGTATTTATTTATTTATTTAATTTATTCTTTTTTGCAGTGCTGGGGATTGAATCCAGGGTCTTGTGTTTGCAAGACAAGTACTCTACCAACTGAGCTATATCCCCAGCCCTATTTGTGTTTTTTTGGTTGCTAAGTTTTTTGAGTTCTTTATATATCCTGGAGATTAATGATGTATCTGAGGGGCAGGTGTCAAAGATTTTCTCCCATTCTGTAGGCTCTCTTTTCACATTTGATTGTTTCCTTTGCTGTGAAGAAGTTGTTTAGTATTATACCATCCCATTTATTGATACTTGATGTTACTTCTTGTGCTTTAGGACTCTTGTTGTTTCCTAAGTCAACATAATGGAGAGTTGGGCCTACCTTTTCTTCTATTAGGTGCAGGGTCTCTGGTCTAATGCCTAGGTCCATGATCCACTATGAGTTGAGTTTTGTGAGACATAGGGGTTAATTTCATTTAGCTACATATGGATTTCCAATTTTCCAGAACCTTTTGTTGAAAAGGCTATCTTTTGTCCAATGTTTGCTTATGGCACCTTTGTCTTGTATGAGATAACTGTATTTATATGGATTTGTCTCTATTCTGTACCACATTCATTCTTTTAGGCTACCTAGAGTAATCTTGGATCATTACGATATTGAAGTGAGCATTTCCAGAGCATTCATGTCTGCCATCTTTATGACCCTGAATGAGCATGCCCAGAAATGATTCTATGACCTTAAACTGATCATGCTCAGGAATGTGGCCATCCCTAATGTGCATTCCTATATTAATAGGGATAGGCTACCCAAATAAAATCCCCATTTGTCTTTTTTGGGGGAGCATATTGCTTTGGAAACAACTCCAGTGCACTCCTTACCTGCTACCGGTAATATATCTTTCTCTACTCTTACCTCTTGGTTGTGCTTTTCGGCTTTATGTTTACCAAGATGCAAACCTATTGTGTTTGGTTACACTGTCTTTGGTTCCCACTGAATATATACCACAGTTCTTAGTAAAGAAACTTACCCCTTATGAAATTTGGTTATTTTCCTCACTATATATTTCTATGACACTTTCAATCATTCTATATTACTTCTATTACCTGAAAAAGGGGAAACTCATAACTGTCTAATCTCTGTGAAATAAACTATGCCTGAGATTTATTAGAAAGCTGTTTAC
>JAJEJO010053144.1:0-13201 GCA_020662805.1 Glaucomys volans | reverse complement strand
TTTCAAAGACTTCATTATATATTCACAGTACCAAGCCTGTATTCACAGACTTCACAGTCTAGTCGGGTGGGAGGTACATGAAGTAAGAAAATGCAGTTAGGGATACAAGTACTCTGACAGAAGTAAGCCAGGAGGTAAATGGGAGACACAATATGGAAAAAATGGGCAGCTCTTAGATAGGGAAAAGGAGATTAATGAATCTGTTTCTTACGAAATTCTTCCCTTAGCTGGGTGTGGTGGTGTGTGCCTGTAATCCCAGCAGTTTAGGAGGCCAAGGCAGGAGGTTCAAAGCCAGTCTCAGTCACTTGGTGAGGACCTAGGTGACTTAGAGAGATGTGGCTTAGTGGGGAAGCAGCGCTGGGTTTAATTCCTGGTAAAAAAAAAAAAAAAAAAAAATGTTCCCTTGAGGTAAGTCTTTGGAAGATGAGGTAAGAAGAGAAAAGGGAGGGATTTCCAGGCAAAACAGGCAGCATAAGTAAAGACAGCTCAAGCAAGATGATAAAACAGCCTAGCTGGTTCATGGACCTGCAAACATTTAGTGTGGCTAGAATGGTTGGGTGACAGCAGGAATTAATGTTCATTGTGGAAAATGTATACACCTTGATCCCTGAATCAAAAAATGAAATTTAAAGGAAAGGAAGAGATTTGGTAAAAATATAATATTTTGTTAATAAATAGAATGTTTCATCTGTAAATTTTCAGTTTTTATCATATATTTATTTTGATCCTGCCAGTGTTATTTATTAGTGGCGCTAAGACTTAGCTTTAAGAAAAGAACTCTGTTGCAAGTTCAATTCTAGTGATATACTTTTTCACTCCATAATCTATTTGCTGAATATTTTTAAAAATTTCATTGTGGATATATATTAATTCATGTAAAAATGTCTACTCTAACTAGATGTTATTCAAGTGGAAAAGCAGTAAGATTCTGATATTCAAAATATTTGCTGGCCTGTATTCTTATACCTGAATAACATGTACATTTATATGTGTGTCTGTATATGTGTGCATATTTATGTGTTTGTTCCCAAGTCTTTTTCTATTTTCATAATATCTTTTTAGAATCCAAAATTAATATTCTGTGTTATCAACTGATGAGTTTGTTTTTGGGGGGTACCAGGGATTGAACTCAGGGGTACTTGATCACTGAGTCACATCCCCAGCCCTATTTTGCATTTCATTTTAGAGATAGGGTCTCACTGAGTTGCTTAGCATCTCACTTTTTTCTGAGGCTGGCTTTGAACTCTCAATCCTCCTGCCTCAGCCTCCCAAGCCACTGGGCTTACAGGCATGTGCCACAACGCCTGGCTATCATCTGATGATTTTTAGATTATTGTTATTTAGTATTATTTTTAGTAAACACTGTATATGTTGAGAAGGATGACTGTAAACCAGTTGAACAATGCCCTTAATATTACTATTGAATCATATAAATATATAATTCTATTTATATAAATAATATATATTAATATAAATATATTATTTTTAGAACATAATCAATGAGAACCTAATGATAGAAATATTATCTTTTTTCTCCCTGTGGACCTCAAGTTTAGAGGGTTTTGCTGATAATCTACGACCTTGTTCATGTACATTGCCATCATTTATTTTATTTTATTATTTATTCATTTATTTATTTTGGGGGGGTACCAGGGATTGAACTCAGAGGTACTCAGTCACTGAACCACATCCCAAGCCCTATTTCTGTATTTATTTAGAGACAGGTTCTCACTGAGTTGCTTAGCACCTCACCATCGCTGAGGCTGGCTTTGAACTCTTGATCCTCTTGCCTTAGCCTCCTGAGCTGCTGGGATTACAGGCGTGCACCACCATGGCCAGAAACATCATGTATTTTCTATTTTAGGTAAGAGGACTCTTTTTACATATGTACTCCCAGATGGAAATGAAGTTGAAGAAAATCTTTGGAGTCAGAGGGACCAAGGTTTGGACCCTGGTTATGTACATGTGAAAAAAAAAAATAAATGTGCAATTTGGGGTACACAGTTTAACGTCTGTGAGAGTCCTTTTTCTCACTAGTAAAATGGGAATAACAATAACAACCTCATAGCATTGTTGTGAGCACTGAAGTATAATTCTTGGTGGTCAGCACAACATCTGGTATGTGGTGAATGCTCAATACACTTGGCTACTCTTAAGAGCATTTCAATGACATAACCACTTTGAATTTGGACATGAGTAGTCTAGGCTTCAAATTCCCATGTTTAGTATGCTAGGTAACTTTTAAAAAGTCACTTTGCTGTACTGAGATTCTGTTTTTGCGACTGAGGAATGGATGTGATATTGCAAATAAGATTGTAAGCATGTAAAACACTAAGCAAATGCTAATTTATGTAACCTCATTAAAATCTCTAGTTATGTTTATGGTTCCAAAGGTAAGTGTAGTTAATATTTTGTATTTATAGTGTTCCTTCCACTCAGGCATTAATAAGATATTTCAAAGGTGAACAAGCCCTACAGCATTGAACCTGCCCAAGATTATGGACTTGGTAAGACAGTGAAAGAAGGAGCAGGTGTTCTATAACTGATGGACAAGTAAAGAAGAAATTCATCTTTCTGAAGAATTTCCTGCTTTTTCCTAAAGAGTAAACAGCAAGTCCTAGTGAACATTCCCAGCTGTTCCACTATGAAATAGGAAGCACGAATGACCACATGTGCAGGGTGGTTGATACTACAGGTCTCCAGGCCACTTAAATAATTACAGTCATTCCTCTCCCCTTCAATGCCTAGTTATGACATAAGATTGGCTCCTCCATAGGGTTAGCAGCACAGGAGGAGGAAAGGTTATGTGTAAAAGTGATGGAACTCTTGGTGGCTTTAAGGCAACTTGCTTTGACTTACACTTCTTGAGGCAAGAGATTTGTTGTTGTAATTGACTGCTTAGCTTCTTTTGATTGAGAGGCTATACAGAGCAGTGGTTAGGACCTTGAATTACACTGCCTGTGTTTGAATTCTGGCTCTGGAGTTCTCCAGCAATGAAACTTTAATTGAAGGGGTGATAAAAATAGCACCTAGCTCATGAATTGGATCAACTCCTCAACCATACTAAAGGCTCAATGTTAGCAATTAGATCTCCAGTCAAAAGTATATGCCTCATTGGTATGTGGCAGAACTGAACAACTGAACCATAAAAGTAGGTGGATACAGTTGGCTTGAAAGTAAATAATTTATAAGAGTAGTCACCCTTAAGCTATCAACATACTAATTTGTATCACTTCATACTCCTATAAATAACATCAATTCTTTCCTCCTCATTGCTAAAATTCCAAGTTAGTACAACACAGAGGATAATTGCATGGATTTTTAAAATTTATTTGTTTGTTTTTGCATCAGGGTCTTGTTATGTTACCCAGACTGGCCTTGAATTCCTAGACTCAAGAGGTCCTCCTGCTTGAGCATCCCGAGTACGAATACATGTATTTTAAAATCAGTCATGACACTTAGTATGTACAGTTGCCTTGATTTCCTCATTTGTAAAACAATTTAAAATAGTACCCTCTTCATGAAGTTGTTTAGATGAGACATGTTTATATAAGATAATGCAAGTGAAATGCTTAGCTCAGTTTCTGACAAACAGTACATTTTTACTAGTGTTATTTATAAGGGTTAATCGTTATCATTGCTATTCCAAATAAAATAAGGCATATAAGCCCCTTCTGATATTCCTTAGTTTAACTATCATTATTGCACATTTAAATGTGGTCAGAGTGGGGCGTTTTGTTGTATACTTAAACACAGGTAAACAACCCTGGAACAAACCTGTGTCTGGTCCAGAGTAGGCAATGCTATATATATTGTTTAAATGCATGCTTTTGTAGGAGCACCAAAAGTTCAACTTTCCTCTGTGAACCTTACAACTCAGCTTCCAAGATTTTTTGCTTTGTTTACCTGTTCATGTTTCAGGTACATTTAGCAGAGGGAGGTTGTTTATGCCATCACAAGTTCCTGCTGTATCTAATCTAGTCTTGATCTGAATCTGTTAGAAGCAGCTGAAAGAAGCCAGAGCCAGTTAGCATTAGAGAAGACACTGAGAAAGTACGGATGGTTTGGAGAAACATTTTTACGAGTAATAGGGAAAGAAGAGAATGTTATTTTCTGCGATTTAAATATCTTACATGTTTGTTGGAACTTGGGTTACCTTTCTATGGGTTAACTCTAGCAAAATTTTAGTTAGCATTTTCCTTCATCCAATTTATTCTGCTTAAAGTTCATTATTGTCTTAATAGATTAAAATTAATTTTGGTATTAGTTCAAACAAAATGTAATAAGGAAGGCAAATGTTTTGCTCCAGTCTTCTTCAAAGGCATTACAAAGTAAAAGGGTTTCACATTATGAATGACTCTTATATCTCCAAATCACTGCCATCCATCACTTAAAGAGATAAATGCTTTTTGAAATATTGTATTAATACATTAACAAAATACTTTAGCAAAAAAAATTTCCATTAATTCTCAGAGAAATAGAGTTGTATCTATCCATTAATATACATATAATACGTTGTTTGTTGAATTCCCTTTCCCTTACTACAGCCTTTAATCCAAACTTTATCTTATGCAGTGGATCAAGGATGTGGCTGCGGCAATATTGGGACTCAGTACACTAGAATGTAACCAGGTCAGAATATAGTCATCCATATTTCTGTATGTGTCCACAGCACTTTGTTTAATGGCATTTACCATTTATTAGGTATGTGCTGCTTGTTTGGTTATTTGTGTACCTGTCTAGAAGATAGCCTCTAAAAGTCCTGCTGCTTGGATATCTTATTGGGAGAAAGGAAGGAATGGAAGAATGAACGAACGAATGAATGAATGAATGAATGAATGAGTGAATGATGGTTCTAGAGATAGGAGTAGAGAAGTGGCCCTTGGAAAACAATTATCTTCATACTCTTCAATCTCTTGTATACCCCCTCCTATCACCGCAGCTTACAGTTTTGTCTGTATCAGAAAAATTTTTAATGATAGTAGTTTTAAAGACATTTTCCTTATTGTTATGAGTGGATTCAATAATTTAAATCCCTAAAAGTAGTAAAAAATATAATCAGTTATACACACACATACACAGAGGATTGAACCTTAGGCCTTGCATAGGCTAGGCAAACGGTCTGCCATGGAGCTACATCCCAAACCCCTGCTTTTTTTTTATTTTTCCAAGACAGGATCTCACTAAATTGTACAGACTGACCTTGAACATGCAATCCTCCTGCCACAGCTTCCTGGTAGCTGGGATTACAGTATGTCACAAAGCCTGGCTTGGAAATGTTCTTTTAATGTAGGTTTTAAAATAGGCTATGCTGAATAATTCATATGTCTATTGTACATGGTCTTGCCCATCCTCATTTGTTTCTTTGTCCTTACTGAGATCAGTAAAAGCTTCTAAGACTTGAAAGGACAGAACATTATCTTACCTCTCTACTCTAATGTACCCCTTTATCCAAAGAGCTGAAAGTTTTAATTTTACACATCCATCTTTTGCCCTAAGGACTATGTTAAATAATATATTATGATGCACAGTGAAACATAATTGTTGATGTGACTTTTTGAAGTATCATTCTTTGTCTCCAAAAAACATTTGCATTCTTTCTGATTGTAAGATAGACAGTTTATTAACTCAAGGGATAGGATGACATTTGTCATGTATTGTACCATTTTAAGAATAGGATTTTCTCAGTGATTACGTTGTTATTGATCTTTATAATACTTCAAGGGAAATACATTGATATAATTTTTTTAAAAATTGCATTTCCTGGACTGGGAATGTAGCAGTGGGACAACAAGGTACAAGGCCCTGGATTCAATGCCTGGCATGAAAAAACAAACAAAAAACATGTTTTCTTCTTTGAACAGATAGTATAGTCATATGGTTTAAAATCCATAGGATAGTGACACACACCTATAGTCCCAGCTACTTGGGAGGATCGCTTGAGTCCAGGAATGGTGAGACTATGGGCAACATAGTGAGATCCCACCTTCACACAAAAACAAAATAAAATTTAAAAGTTATAAAAGGGTATAGTGAGATGTCTCTCTTCTGCCCTCAGCTCCCAGCCACACAGTTTCTGGAGGTAACCACTGTATTACCTCAGAAAGATTCTCATTCTCACCAATTAACAAAAATATATATATCATTCTCACTCTGATTTTTGACACATCTCATTAAACTAAGCAGACATTTGGCTCATTCCCTAGATGTCAGATTATTTCCTAAAAGAGTTGTTTTTCTCCACTGGATGTTTTCAATAAATTGATTTATAAAATGGAAAAATCAATATAAATTAAACTCTCATTTTGACAAATTTGATAGAATGCTAAAAATTACTTGGCTTAAATAATCTTTAAAAGAAAACCAATCGCTAGAGAGTGTAGGTGGCTGCTTAAAAAATACTAATGCAAAGATTTTCTTCTTGGGTTTGCCAGTGAAGAGGATGACTCATATATTAGGGAATTCTTTGTTGTTTTTAGTATTGTCATGTGGGAAAATGTCAAATTAGGCTTCAATCAATCCCATGGAACCCCTTCTTTTATCTCTACATCTTCTTGCACTTGTTTTTTTTTTTTTTTAAGCAATAACCTTTTCCTCAGCACAGATCCTTTGTCTTGACACCGCTTGAGTTTTCCACATTTCAAGAGTTGCCCTGTGGGTCTTTCCATGTTTGCTTCATTTCTCTGTCCTCTAGTGCTCTGCAGCCCTTAGAGTTCCATGTAAACACAGTTGCAATAGAAAGAATTAATTCTAGTATGGTCGCATTGGATACAACAATTGGGAACATAACTTTTGTGTGATGCTTTCCATTTGTTGAACAATATATTATCCACCTTACTGTTAAATGCATTTGTTTGGACATAAGAATTGGTTCATTAAACAGAAACTTGAGTTAAACAAGTACTCAGTGAAACTGGGCTTTCCTTAATGAAGCAGGTCTTAGATTCCACTGTGGAAAATCTTTTTGAAGTAATCATGAAGAAAGTTCCCAACCATGATGAGACCTCTCCTGGGGCCTCTTGAAGGGTGTAATAATGAAGCTATATGGGAGGGTATTCTCCATACATGCTATGAGTCCACAATAAGACACCATTCTAATGAGGGCCTTTGGGTATTTTTGGAATTAATCCTCCTTTACTGGATACAGTAAGTCTTACCTTGTACAAAACTATTTAGGGTAAGGTCTCAGGGTACTATTAGTTCTGTCACTGTGAAGTTATGCTAATAACATGTACTAACTAATAAAAACAGTGTTTTATTTTTCACTATCAAGTACTGTAACCAGGCAACCAGGAATTTGATTAGAATCATTGTTTGCTTGATACACAATTCTTACTGCCCTCAAGGGCTCAACCAACAAGGTTAGGGAATCGTGTGACAATATCAAGCATTTCTAGAATATTGGATAACCTTTGTCAATGTATTTTTCTCAAGTATACTTCAGATCAAGTATTTTTCTACTTTCTTACTCATTTTTAAAACCATACTACTTTAAATAGATTATCTGATACATGGTCACTTGCTAATACAATTTTGTAGTTCTTTTTTAAAAAATATATATTTTTTAGATGTTGATAGGCCTTTATTTTATTCATTTATTTATATGTGGTGCTGAGAATTGAACCCAAATAGGTAGTTTTTTGAGGTATCATAAGGGCTAGGATCTTCACTGAGTGCCAGAGCATTTCCCTTAGCATTTTGTATGCACTCCTACTTTTAATTAATTAAAAAACATTTTCTTTTTTTTTGGTGCTGGAGATTAAACCCAGGAGCTACACCTTTAACTCCTGCACCCCAACTTTTATAATAGCCACCTTCTTAGGAAACATTAGAACAGAGAATTCTTTACTTAGGTGGCTTATCTGTACATGCATAAACATACACACACACACACACACACACACACACACACACACACACACACATACACACACACATGCTGGAGACCAAACCCAGTGCCTTCAGCATGCTAGGCAAGTGCTCTACCACTGAGCCACAACCCAGCCCACAATTTTGTGTTTCTTAAGTACCAGATTATCTGGGCCAACCTATTTTGAGATATACCTGAGAACTAATTTATATGAAAAAATTAGAATTATATACAAAATATTGATAACTATTTTTGGTATGAGTTCTTATAAGAAACTTCATCACTAAAAGAGCAGTGAAAACTCTTTGGTCAGATATTCTTGGTCTATGGCATAGAATAATTTCATAATTATGTTTTCTGCCACAGTGTTATTTGTTAGATTGCTTATAAGGTGGTTATCTCAGAAGCTAGGATACTGAGATAGTAATGATGGAATTAACAAAATGATATTGACTTGTCTAATATGCTTTCTACATAGGCACAAAAACAGAAAGGAAGAATTTTAGTATAGGACTTTAGTTGATGGCAAAGGCTACTAACTCTGTCTTGAAGATGATCATAAATGCAACAGATATTAGAATTTTTTAAGGTAACAACTCCAATTTGCATTGCATTTTAGAAGTGTCTTTAGTATTTGAAAACTCAAATTTGGTTTCAAACCTATTAGGTTGAAAGCTGGTAGGAAAATGACTATCTTACATCCTTACTACGATTTCTTATTTCCTTACTTTGCTTAAATAATTCTCCTGACAATTTCCCACTGATAGGTAATGACTCAATGGAACAGTTCTATCTCTGACTCATGGAGAATCTGGTATAAGTCACTTGACTCATCTGCTTCTTGCTTTTAGAAAATGTCACCTATAAATATTCCATAAGGTACTTATGAAATGCTTGAATGCATAGAAAAAAGATGCTAGAAATTTGCGAGATTAGCATCTTATTTTAACATACATATTTTAATTTCAGATCAATTCTAGAATAACCTATTTACATTTTACCCCCATACTGGGGACTGAACAGAGGGCCTCATACCTGCTGGGCAAGTGCCTGATCACTGAAGTACACCCCCAGCCTTTAAAAATGTTTTTAATTTTGAGACAATTCTCATTAGTTTGCCCAGTCTGGCTTTGAACTTTAGATCCTCCTGCTTCAGTCTTCTGAGTAGCTGGGTTTAAAATCATGTAACACCAAGCTAGGTATTGGAATAATTTATGTATATGGAGGATAAAAATCCCACCTCCCTTCCAAACAAAATATTTGTTGTGGTGGTAGTGGTGCTGGGAATTGAACCCTGGGCCATGCCTAGGTCAAGCAATCACTCTACAATTAAACTACACTTGCAGCCTTCATTTCTTTTCTTAAAAATTTAAATATCTCAATAAAAAGTTAATAAATACATAAAAATGTTCAAAATCTTTAGACATTAAATCTTTAGACATGCAAGTCAAAACCGCACTGAGATTTCATTTTACCCTGGTTAGAATGGCAATCTTCAAGAATACAAATAACAATAAATACTGACAAGGATGTTGGGGGAAAGAAGCTCTTATATGCTGTCGGGAATGTAAATTAGTACAGCCAGTAAAGAAATCAGTAGGAAGTTCCTCAAAAGACTCGGAACCTTCTAGGTTCCTAGGAACTCTTATCCAGCTGTACCACTCCCTGGGGTTTACCGAAAAGAACTGAAGTCAGCATACCATAGAGATACAGTATACCCATGTTTATAGCAGTACAATTCACAATAGCCAAATTATGAAACTTAGCTTAGGTGTCTATCAACAGATGAATAGATAAAGAAAATGTGGTTTATATATGCAATGGTGTTTTATTCTGGCATAAAGAATGAAATTGTATAATTTGCAGGAAAATGTGTGGAATTGTGGAACATCACATTAAATGAAATAAGTCAGACTCAGAAAGTCAAGGGTTGTATGTTTTTTCTTACATGTGGAAGTTAAAGAGAAAAAAGGGAAAAAAGAGATCTCATGAACATAGAAAGGAGACCAGTAGGAAGGGGATCAGGAGGAGGAAGAAAAAAAAACAAAGGAAGGGAATCAATGTTAATTGATCAAATTACGTTATGTTCATGGACAAATTTGTTGCAATGAAACCTATTTTGTATAACTATTATGCACCAATAAAAACATTTTAAAACAAGTTTTATGGATTTTGTATGCTTCCGGTAACTAGGTTAAATAAAACAAATTGAAAGAAACATTTGGTATTGGATTTAATTTAAAATTGTTTCCTAATTAAAAAGATTCAAACAATATCCAGAGCCTGCCATAAATTAAATTAATTAAATAAGTTGCTTATTCCACTTGGTTAAGTAGAATTGAATCTGTCTGCAGCATAAATCTTCTAAGATGAAAAAATGTTCACTTCCTAAAATTACAATGAAAAACAGAAAGCATGATAGAATGTATAAATGATATGATTTTATTAGAATAACTAAAAAATTTAAAACTTAACTTGGATTTTTAGAATAATTTCAGATTTACAGAAAAAGTAAGAAGAGTGTACAGTTTCCATATATTCCATATCTAGGTTCTCTTACTATTAAATTATGTTAATGTGAATTATTTGTTAAAATTATTGAAGCAATATAGATACTTTGGGGTCTGGGGTTGTAGCTCAGTGGTAGAGTGCTTGCCTAGCACATGGGAGGCACTGAGTTCTATCCTCAGCACCACATAAAAATAAATGAATGAAATAAAGGCATTGTGTCCATCTACAACTAAAAATATTTTTTAAATTATTGGTACTTTGTTTACTAAAGGTCATGATTTATTCAAATTTCTTAGTTTTACCTAATGTCCTTTTTATGTCCCAAGATTTCATTAAACATACTTTAGTATGTTTAATACTTTAGTATTACATGTTTTTAGGTTCTTGGCTATGACACCTTCTCAGCTATTTCCTTGTTTTGGATGACCTTGAGAGTTTTGAGGAGTACTGAACAAGTAGTTTGTAAAATGGCCCTCTATTGAGATTTGTTTGATTCTGTTTTTTTATATTAGATAGAAGCTACAGGATTTGAGAAGAATACCACAGAAGTAGAGTGCCAATCTTGTTATATAATATCAATGCTACATTTATCAATGATTTATCATTATTCATATATGTATATTTTTATTATCACTGTTCATATTGACCTTGGTTGCCTGGCTGACACAGTATTCATCAGGTTTCTCCAATGAAAAGTTGCAGGTTTTCCTATCTTCTTGTACTGTAGTCTTTGGAAAGAAGTCACTATGCACAGCCATCACTTAGCAGTGCAGGAAGTTAAATTCCCCGACTTTGAGGATGCAGAATCAACCTAAGCTATCTGAAATTCTTTTTGCAAGGGAGATTCATCTCTTTTCCCTCAATGATTTAATTATTCAATAATTTGTTTACATCAGTACAGACTCATAGATTCTTTTTCTTTGGCCGTATTAGGGACTGAACTCAGGGCCTGGCACATACTAGGCAAGTGCTCTGTCACTAAGCTATGATCCCAGTTCTTTCCATTTGATTTTGAAATTAGGTCTAAGTTACTCAAATGGGTTGAACTTGTGATTTTCCTTCCTTAGTCTCCCAAGTCACTGGGATTACAGGTATGCACCACCATGTTCCTCCTGATTTTTACTTTATGCAAAGGTTTGTAACTCAATATTACTTCATTGTGGTTCACATTTTTACAGATTTGGACATTGGGAGTTCTATCAGTTGGCTCCAAGGTTGCTTTGACATACTTGCACCCTTGTTTTTTGTTTGTTCTTTGGTTTGTTTTTAGCATTTTCTTGTTTTATGGTACCACAAAATGCTCCAGGCTCATCTGGGCATGGCTGGCAACTTTAAAAAATATATATTCTAATTTCTTGCAACTAAGGGATTCACAATTGTAATAAACTCTCATCTCCCATCCAAACTACTGCATAATCCAAAGAATTATTTTACTTATAATAGAATTTATAATAATGACTAAGATAGGGCAAAAAACTAAGGAATTTTCTGAATCAAATAAAGATTTAAATATATTAAGTATAATTTTAACACTATAGAAAATTAAATTAAATTTAAAAAAATTAAAAAATTAACAACTCAAATGTAGCATGTAAAATGCTCAATTGTTTATCACAGATAATTAGAATTTTATCTAAGAAAGCTAATAAAATTGTTTATGAGAATGTGGGTAAATCTGAAAATTTTGGATATAAGACACAGTCATAACTTAGCACTAGGGTTCTCACAAATGGCAAGAATGATATTAAATGTATTAATATAAGCAAAAGTATGTTTCTTAGTACCTCTACCTTTGTTTGAACCTTACTGTTCAGGTTTAAAGATGGTTAAAGATAAACATGAATGTGGTACATGTTGGGGATAGATGTGCTTCTCTGGTATACCTACCACTACTTTAAAAGGCTGAATGTGGGCCGGGCGCGGTGGCGCACGCCTGTAATCCAAGCGACTTGGGAGGCTGAGTCAGGAGGATCGCGAGTTCAAAGCCAGCCTCAGCAACTAAGCAACTCAGTGAGACCCTGTCTCTAAATAAAATACAAAATAGGGCTGAGGATGTGGCTCAGTGGCTGAGTGTCCCTGAGTTCAATCCCTGGTTCCAAAAATAAATAAATAAAAGAAATTAAATCTTTTCTAAAAGAAATCAAGCAAGGGGCTAGGGATATAGCTCAGTTGGTAGAGCTTGTCTTGCAAGCACAAGGCCCTGGGTTCAATCCTCCAGCACCACAAAAAAAAAAAAAAAAAAAAAAAAAATAGTTATCAAGCAAGAAATTAAAACAAAACAAAGAAAAAGAAAGAAATGTAATAAATTAAAAATGGATTTACATTTTAGAATGATTAGAAGAACTCTATTTGTCTAGCCAAGTTATGTATGGTACATAATAATTATAAAAATTCTAATAGCAAAAATGTTAAGTAGGTGATGATGATTTTATTTTATTTTATTTTTTTACCGTTTTTTTTTTCTGTGTATTTTTTTATGTACTTATTGATTCATTGGTGATGATGATTTTAAAATAATCTTTTGGAATTTTTGGTAATTTTAAGTGTAATAATAATTTGTATTTTCCTTTATACTTTCATTATAATTAATCAATATCATGTGAAATCATCAGCCAGCCAAATTTAATGCTCCTAAACTAGAAGTAAGAGATTGTTTTTCTCTTGGTATGAGAAATTGATTTCTAATATGGAGAGTAGAAAGTTACAGGTAAGCAGAATTAATGCATGAAGCTTTTGATTTTCTGAACTGCAGGGGCAGTAAAATCATACACAAAATTCATTAACTGAATAATTACCAGTCATGGAGTTCAGTCAGATTTG
>JAJEJO010053143.1:41338-117015 GCA_020662805.1 Glaucomys volans | reverse complement strand
GGTGCCCACTGCTTCCCAGTCAGTGTCGCTCCACCTGCCAGTCTAGAGCCCACCCAGAAGTCCATGGGGCACAGTCCAGGAAGAGGAGCAAGAAGTCACAGCTGGGGCCAGACAGGTGTCTCCTGCAGGGTTGGTCTCCTCATGCCCTCCCTGGGGTGGCTTTTTGTCTCCCTAATGGCCCTTGACAAGAGGGCCATTGTCTGTCTCCCTGTCAGACCTGCCTGGGAGACCGCACATCCTTAGGGCAGCTCTGGCAACTGCATGCAGTTGGGAGTGGGCTACGGGGTGTTATGGGGCCAGGTAGGTCTGTAGGACTCAGGTGGTCCCTTGCCCGGGTGCAGGTCTGAGCCCTCCCTGAGATGCTACTCCTGAGTAATTGAAGGATGGACCCACTGCTGCAGCTGTGCCTCAGTGGCCTCGTTCCGGCAGAGCCCCTCGTGGGCCTGCGACAGGCTGAGATCTCACCTCTAGTCTTTCTGGATGCCTCCTGCCTCCCTGCCTCCCTCCTCCTTAGCCACTGGGGGCAGCTCCCTCCTCTGGCTCCTGCTTCACTTGTTATCTGTCCTGCCGGCCTGACTACCTCGTGTGTGTCACGAGCCCTGAGTGTCTCCTGAGTCCCCAGTGAGAGTTGGGGGTGGGGGAGGAGCGCCACAGCCCTACCGTGGATGTGGTCCCAAGTGATGCTGGCCCTGCCCTGTGGAGAGGCCATAGCATGCCAAAGGGATGCCACCGGCATTCGGTCCCCACCCTCCATGCCTTCCCCAGTGTGGGTTCCACCCAGGACGAGGCGGGCAGCACAGGGCGGTACCGTCTGCAGCTCTCTGAGATCACGAGGCCCCTCTGGGCCCACTCATGTCGTCTTTGTCTTGCCTTCTCTTCACCAGCCCTTCAGGTGCAGCATATGGTGAGTGAGGGTCTGGGGGCTTTGTGTGCAGTTCACGCTGCCCCCCAGGATCAGGAATGAAACCACAGCACACCATGCACAAAGGTAGCCAAGGCTGGAGCCCCAAATACCAGATTCCCTCACCCAGGACCCTCCTTCCAAGGGCCTAGGGTGGCACCATTACCAGCTGGAAAGTGGACGGGGCAGAGAAACTGTGGCTGAGAGGGGTCAAGTCAAGCAGGTATCCCCAAAAAGCAGCAAAGGCCATACTGGGTAGCAGGGATTGTCTGGTGATTTCGGCCATCATGTGCTCCTGCTCCATGCGTGCCGTGTGCAGAGCAGAAAGAACGAGAATCAGTGAGAACTGTGCTTTCCTTTCACGCATTCTCTCCTATGTAGCTCCCCTAGCCCCCTCTGAGGCTGGAATTAGGGTCCCTACTTCAACCCAGGCAAACAGGTTCCTCACCTCAGGTGACGTGCCCCAAGCCTCTAGTTGGGATTGCCAACCCTGCTGTCGTGGAAGCGTCTGCTCTTCCCCGGGGCACAGCAGAGAACCAGCCCCCAAGCCCTGGCCTCAGGGGCGGCCTGCTGGGCTCACTGCTGTGGGCTGAGGCCGAGGAGAGCTGGTGCGTGAGCTCCAGGCCTGACGTGCTGAGGAAGCAGGAGAGGAGGCAGGGTCTGTCACCTCATCCTCACTAACACAGAGGAGGTGGTGGTGGACCACACGGGGTCAGGGTGGTGTGACACCAGGCCCCTGAATGAGGGGTCTGTTTGAACATGGCCTTGTGCCTGGCGTACAGTAGGTGCTGAATCAATGCTTCTTGTGGTCTCTTTCCACCAGCACCCTTTTTTCTTTCAAATCCACCCCCTTTTGCAGAATTCTCTATGTCATTAATCAGCACCTCTGTCCCCTCCTGGTGCCTAAGCCCAGGCCACAGGACCCCTGGAATGCCTTTCCCTCGCCATCTCCCCATCCATCCTGGTCCCCAAGTGTGCCAAGTGTGGTTTGTCTCCTCTCCCCGGGCAGCCAAACATTTGCAACCCTCCCAGCACAGCCTCTCGACTCTGACCATCTGGCACAAGCTCCCTCTCCCTTGTTGCGGCTTCCCGTGGCCATCTGCAGGTCCCCAATACCTCCCCACTGTGGCCCCACTGCTTTGCCGACTGCATAGCGTCGTAGGGCTTTCCCTCAACTTCTCTCACTTTATTCCATCCCGACCCTCTTGGGCCACCAGCTCTGCTGCAGCAGAGGAACCCGGTACCCCAAATGAAACTGGCTGGTACTTGTTTTATATAACGAAACGGCAAACCCTGCTGGGTTGGCTGTGGGGGGGACACTGGACAGGGAGCAGGCCTTCTGTGTGCAGGACAAGGGAGGGAGGGCATGAGTGGCAGTTACCAAAGAACCTAGAAGAGAAAGATGCAGACTAATTAGGGCAGAAACGGCTGGGGTGGGAAGGCAGCTGCGAGCTGGCAGGCAGCCTGGAGGGGGCTGGGGAACAACTTTGTTCTCCAGGGAGCCTGGCATTGGGCAGCATCTGGGGGCTGAGCATCTCTGAGAAACAGGAAGGCCAAGGCCGAGGAGTGCGGAGGTGAGCTCATGGGTGGGTGGAGAGCACGGAGCGCCCATCACACCCCCACACTCCTTCCTCCCTTCCATATCCGCTTTGGGAACTTGATTGGCTTGAAGATGCAGCCGAAGGGGTGTCTCCCAATTCCAGAGTCAGTGTGAGCAGGGGTGTCCATGGCTCTGGCTCAGGCATGGGGCGGTGGGAGAGTCAAGTCCTTCTCTGTGGATTTCAGGAACAGGTGACTCTTTCCCTGAAGTCCCAATCCATTACAACCCCAGGAAATCAGCGCAGGTCAGGATTATCTTCTGAGTTTGTCACTACTTAATGCGCTTTTTTTTTCCCCAAACCAGCTCAACATTAATTAATTAATTAATTAATTAATTCGTTTATTTATTTATGCTGGGATTAGACCCAGGGTTGTGAACTTGCTAAAAAAGAGTTCTACCACCAAGCGAAACCCCCACCCCTTTTCAAACCAGCCTAAGCCAGAGCGCCAATTTTTGCTTCAGCTTTTTAAAATGTTGGAGGCCCTTCTGCTCAGCCCCGATGTCTGTGCAGATGTGTCACTCAGATGCATGTCTGTAAGATACTGCAAATGGTGCTGATGCTCCCAGCCCAGGCACAAGTCCCTCTGAGCCCTGACCTGCCTTGAGGTGTCCCCTAGTCCCCTCCCCTTCATGAACCATGGGAGCCAGGATAGGCCCTGCCTGCGCTTGGATTTTCGTGGGTCCCAGGCATGTAGGTCTACGGGGGGTCATGTGTCAACCTTAGCACAATTTTTACCTTAGCGGAGGGTCGTCTGCATGATTGCATGTTTTATTAGTGAATTCACCTTTTGGGATGAAATAAATGGATCTTAAAATGGAACTTCAAGCTGGGCACAGTGACATGCCTATAATCCCAATGACTCAGGAAGATGAGGCAGGAGGATGGCAAGTTTGAGGCTAGTCTGGGCAACTTAGTGAGATCATGTCTCAGAATAGAATTTTTAAAAAGGCCTAGGGATGTAACTCAGTGGTAAAGGACCTTTGGGTTCAATTCCCAGCACCATTAAAAAAAAAGTAAAAATATTACTTTATATTTCCTGAAACAGAACACTTGATCGTGTCCTAGGAGGGTGTCTCTGTCTCCATCTCCACCGGACCTACAGTAACCTCACTTAGGTTGTGCAAATGCCCGTGGTGGGGGAGGAAAGGCTAGAGGGCAGTGAGGCCTCTCTAGGGGGTCGTGTGGGAGTCAAAATCCAAGCCCTGCCTTCCTCCTAGGACACGGGGCCCAAGCCAAGGGCATTTCCTGGGCTGCGGCGCTCAGCCTCCTGGTGGGGGATGAAGGCCCATTTCCTCTGTTCTCCGGGATCTGATTTACAGCAGGAAGACCAGAGTGATGCCACTCAGGTAATAGAGAACCAGGGAAGAAATCCAAGGTCATCCTTGTGTGGAGTGGCTCTCTGGAGAGTGGGGAATGCACCAGTTGTCACCTGGGCCCTCGATGGAGTTTTCTCATGTCACACTGTTGAATGTGGGTGATTTAACAACCACGCTGCAGCCCCGCTGCTCCCCTCCCCACCCCCACCACACTGAGGAGATTGAAATGTTTCCAATTGAAATGCCGCCTGTTTACAGCCCATATTTCCTCTGAGCTGTATATTTTATTGTCATATTGACACTAATTTGACTCGGATGTCACCTCCGTTCTGACACCAGTTTTTTATGCTGCTGGAGAATCCGGTGGGGTGGGGTGCAGAAACCAGTTACCTCAATCATACTACAGAGAGGCTGGAATTGTAGCAGAGGGGCTGCCAGGGACCCAAGTCTAGGCAGGGAGCACATGCCCAGCCTGGGACCGAGAGGAGACCGAGGCAGATGAGACAGGCCACAGGTCCCAGTGGGCAGGGCTGCTAAAGGCCAGCACAGGCCACATGGTGTGCATGGGTCATCGAATAAACCCGCACAACTCTTCCAGACTGGCCCTATGAGGCCCTGAGAGCCCAAAGTCCACACCATAAGTTTCTCTTGCTTCTATCACACAACTAGGAAATGACTCTGGTGGCCTCTACCACGAACCTCCTGACTCCATGCCCAGGTTCCTTTGGCTCCCCAGGAAGAGGGGGCAAGGGAAGTATGTGTCCCTCTCTTATTTCCCCATTTGCCACTCAGTGTGGGGCAGGCTGAGGTCCTCAAGGTACATTCCTTAGAACATGTCCCCAGTGAGTCTAGAAAATACCTGGGTGAGGTTATTGGGCCATGCAGGGAATGCCCTTCAGCAAGGAGGGCTCAGGTCCTCAAGCCCCATCATGAGGATGTTTTCTGCTGTCCTCCCACAGGAAGGTGCTCCCCACCCCCATGCTGAAGATAGTGTGGAGCACGGAGAAGGCTCCTGGGTCCTTGCACAGGACAAAGCTCCCTCCTGCTGCCCTTCGGCCAGTTCCCGGGTCTGCAATCTCCAGGGATAGCAAGAGTCCTGACTCTTGTTATCTGCCCACAGCAACCCTGAAGTGGGTGCTGGCCTATGTTCTGCATGAGGAATCAGCTCAGAAATGGTTATCCACTTGCCCAAAGTCACCCAGTGCAGAGTCATCAAGAGGACCGAGTCCAGGTCTGCCTGGGTCCAGTTCTTGCATTTCCTGCCTTTCCCATGGCCCCGGGGGAAGCAGCAACCCTCTCTCCTGAGCACTCTGGGATTCTTTAGGATGATTCTGCTTAGGTGGCATCTTGTGACTCCTGCCTGGGTGCCACTTTCATCTCTTGAAAGCAGAGCCTATTGTCCTCCTGATCTTCAGTCCCCTCAGCGTCTGGCTGGTGCCTGGCATGCTCTCAGTGCTGCACCGTGGTCTGGTGGATGAATGAACAAACTGAATGAGCAAAAGAAAGAACTGGTGGAGGAACAGGGCCCAGAGACAGGTGCTGACAAGAACAGAGAGTATCAGGCATCCACCCAGGTGAGACAGGCTGGTGGCCAGTCACCTATTGGCTGACCAATTTTGGAACAGGTGCATCCACAGATGAATGGATGCGGTGGCTCTTGCCAGTCCCTAACCATAAATCACAGGCAAAACCACGGGAAATGAGTGCCAGGCTTTTCTTCCTATTTAGTAATTTATCAAGGGAAGAAGCGCATTAATAAACATATTTCCCTCGAGGGGTGGGAATAACAGAGATGAATATCACTGTCAGATTTGGCCTGTTTCCTCTTGTTAGGGGCACCCGAGAGGGTGGGAATCCACGTATTAGCAGCAAAGTCTTTTTTTTTTTTTTAATGTATGACAAAGATATGTGTAGTTCTTATTTTAGAGGCTGTTAGATCTTGTGTATTCCTCTCATATTTTCCCATTTGCTACTCAGTTTGTAAGTTACAGGAATCTTGGGGAGGACCCAGTTTTGCATCTGATTGGGAAGAGTGAGGCTTCCCAGGGAAAACTTAGAGCCACCTAGATGGGAGGCAAGGAGTGGGGTGGAGTGACAGCTATGGCCCATCACCTTTTCCTAGACCTGCTGCCCTTTCCACCATCAGTACTGTAGACTCACACTGCCCATCCAAACTACCCTCTGAGCCCAAGAAGAAACTGTGATAATTAGCCATTTCATCCGGAACATCTGCAGGGTCACAGGCACCATCCTCTGTGCTTTCTGTGCCTCGTTGCAACAATAAGCCACACTGCCCCATTGTAGAGATGGGGAAAGAGAGGCCCAGGGAGATTAAGTAAGGTGCTCCAAGGAAGTGATAGGCTCGGGGACCTGCAGGCCCAGCTGCCTGTGTTTCTCTGTGTTGTGTATGTGTGTGTGTCTGTCTGTCTGTCCATCCTCCATGGTCATACCTCCCCCAAGTCACCTCTCGTCCCCACCCTGGGCATAGGCAGGTGGTTTTGGCATCCATGTACCCGAGTCTCAGTCCTGGTCTGTTTTTCCTGGCTGTGTGGCCTTGGACTTGTTACTTAGTCTCCTTAACCCTTGTTTTTCTTCTGTAAAACAAGGATAATAAGGGCCCCTTCCTAAAGGGGCTGGTGCGAGGATTAACTTGCTTAACACGTTCAAGAGCTTGGACCAGGACCTAGGCCCCGCCACAGAGCCTTCAGGAAGGGTGGAATTTTGGTGGCTGTGATTTTGCTGTCCCTCAGCACTTCATGGCTGCAAGTGGGCCAGCTGTGTTTTGAGTGTCAAGGATTTCATGCTGGTGATACAGGGAGTTTGAGTCCCTAATTCATGAAAGGGAGAGACAGAAGCAAACTGTCAATCACAGTGATTATGCAAATCCATCAGTGTGATCCTTGTTTGGAGAGAAAGGCCTGGCCACAGGGAGGAGCTGCCCCACTTGGGAAGGTCAAGGAAGGCTTCTTGGGGGAGGTAACCTCTGAGGTCTGAGCACAGAGCAGGGAAGAACTGGCAGGCAGAGGACACTGCATGAACAGAGTTCCTGTGCTGGTGACTGAAAGGGGGAAGAAGAGGCCAGTGTGTTAGCACCAAGCCCTGCAGGGCCACCATCTAGACAGTTTCCATAATGGCAATGGGCCTTCCTTGCAATAGCAATAGGGAGTTTTGGAAGGTTTGTGGGAAAGGGCAAGGATGTATCTGCTTTGCAAGCTGAAAAACTCTCTTTTGCCAGAGTAAGGGAGGTGAATTGGACAGAAGGTAGCTTAGAGCTCTGGAATGATTCAAATAAGCTTTGGACTAGGTTAGGAAGCGGAATTTGAGAGAAAGGAAATTTGAAAAGGAGTTCAGGAGCTCACCTCAGCAGTCCAGCTGTGCAGAGAAGGAGAAAGGAGGCCTCTAGCCAACACCCTGGGTTTCCTGGGCTGCTGTGAGTACTTGTCAAGGTCAGGAGCAGTGGGGGCCAGACCAGGATGGAAGGAGAAGGCCGACATGCTGCATCAGAGCTGCTGTTCAGACAGGAGAGGACAAGCAGGCAGCTGACTATTTGGAAGTTCACTATTCAGAGCTCCTCAAAGTTGTGGGGAGGGAGTGTCCTCTTGACCTTGGCCTTCTCCCAAGCCTTCTGAAGATAGGCGTGTCCCCAGGGAAGCCACACAGCAGGGTGCCTTTGGACCCAAGCTCAAATTCTCTGCAGTCCTGTGGCCCAGAGCAAGTCACTGCCTTCCTAGACCTAGTTTCCTTATCTGCAACGCTGATGTTGGAAAGTGGTGTTGACTGTTAAATGAGACTGGGGGCCTCAGTGTCACTAGATAGGGGCTGCCCTGTGCTATTAATCTCAAGAATTGAGAATAGGCTTTTACCCAAATACCACGTGCAGGGAGCATACTGATCCTAAAGGCTAACTGGCCAGATGTCTGCTTGCTGTCTGGTCACCTCCTTCAAGCATGGGGGACCATGTTTGCAGCACAGCCTCAGAGCTGGCCAGGTAATGGGTCTGCCCGCCTGGCCCTCTGTGCTCCTTGTTTCCATGTCAGATATGTGACCTGGGATCCTTCCTGCTGCAGCACAAAGGAGGCGTGTGCCACCTGCTGTGCTCCAGCCCCTCTGTGGGACCAAGAAAACAGCATCCCCAAAAGCATCTATGGAGTACCTTTTGGGTACCTATGCATCCTAGGCCATTTTCTATTGCTATAATAAAATACTTGAGACTGGAAAATGTATAAAGAATAGAAGTTTATTGAGCTCACAGTTCTGGAGGTTGGGAAGTCAAAAAGCATGGTATTGGCATCTGGCAAGGGTCTTGATGCTGCAATATGATGAAGGGCATCAGAGGACCAGACAGAGCATGCATGTGAGCTAGGGTCACTCTCTTCTTATAAAACTGCTATGCTCACCCTCGGACTCTCATCTAACCCTAATTCCCTCCCAAAGGTCCCACCTTCAAATACCATCAACATATGAATTTGGGGATTAAGTTTCTAATATATGAACTTTCCAAGGAATCCGTAGGGAAATCCCCTACTGCTGGGCTACAGGAAGAAACATCTTTCCGAGGTTGTGGAGGCGGAGCCCCCACAATCCTTAGGCCAGTAAGGGTTTCTTGGATTTCTTTCCCAACTGCCTCCTTCATGGACGTGGGGCATCTGGCCTGCAGAGGGGAGGAGACAGTGCAGGGGACAAAGGGCTCTGGGCCTTGGAACACAGACTCTGGTAGGAGTGATGGGAGAGCTGGGGTGGGCCCAGGGCACCTCGGCTGGTGGTTGGTATATATTATATATATGTATGTATTAGAAACCGTGTCCTTGGAAAGTTTCTATTTTAGAAATAGGTCTAACCAGAGCACCCCCATAGCTGTCCTCATAGAATAAATAGCCAAAACCAAAAACCTTGAGCTGACAAGGACAAGTGCAGAGACAGCGTAGAGAAGAGTATTCTGATGAGCTCAACTTTTATTCCCCTGGGAGTGTTCCTAAAACCACTTCACCTTCAAGAGTGAACCCGACACAACTCTCCTACATATGTGCATATAAAAACATACCAGAGTGACTCACCATAGTGTCCAGCCACAAGAAGTTAATTTAAGAAATAAATATGGCAAATGGCAGAAAGATCAGAAGAGGAAGGGAGCAGGGGTGTGGAGAGGGAAGGGGAAGGAGAGGTTCCGGGGTCTGAGTTTGAGCAAGATATATTCCATGCTTGTATAATTATATCAAAATGGATTATACTGCCATGCATACCTAAAAAGAACCAATAAAATAAAATAAAGAAAAAAAGAAAACAAAGTGTCCAATGTAGAAGGTCACAGGCACATTAGCATGGTGGACCAGTCTGGGATGCACGGGCCACCAGTGTCTGCCACCAATGGATTGCAACCCAGAGCTGCCAGGAGACCACCAGCCAAGGTGCCCTGGGCCCACCCCAGCTCTCCCACCACTGCTCCAACCAGGGTCTGCGATCCTAGGCCCAGAGCCCCTTTGGCCCCTGCACTGTCTCCTCCCCTCTGCAGCCTCAGACTCCCCACATCCATGAAGGATGCAGTTGGGAAAGAAATCCAAGAAACCCTTGCTGGCCTAGGAATTGTGGGGGCTCCTCCTCCACAGCCTCAGAGAGATGTTTCTTCCTATAGCTCAGCAGTAGGGGGCTTCCCCAGGGATTTCCAGGACTCCCCGGTGGTGGCCCAGTGTGGCCTTGAGGCGTGGTTGCCCCACAGGGCCCCCACAAATCCCTAGGTGTGGATGCTGTGCGCTCTCCTAGCCTTCTGGCGGAGTCAGGGGGCCTCAGGTTCACAGGCATCACCCTGTCCCCAGTTGCTGCCACAGCTCTAGAGACAGGCGGTGACACTTGCACAAGCAAACATAACCCTGAGGCTAGTGGGGCAGGACATCGTTAGAGGAGCTGCAGAAGCAAGAGGCCGAGCCAGGCGTGCCCCGTGGCCAGAGCAGACAGAAGGGACAGAAGGCGGGAGCCTCCAGCACAAGGCAGAGTGTGTTTAGCAGCTGCCAGAATTATTCACAGGCAGCAGGGAGGACCTGGAAGCCACTGAGGGGCAGGCAGGGACCCACAGGGCACAGGAAGAGGCCACTGCAGGAAGGGCCAGAAAGGCCCTGCTGGGGGCCAGGTCACACATCACATGATTTACACCTCAGGGCAGCCCTGGAGGTCGACACTGACGTAGACTCCTTTAAAAAGAGGAAATGGGCTCAGGCTGGGCCTGGATAGGGAAGAAACTTTGGCAGGTGCAATGTCACCCAGTGATAGTGACAGACTCCTTCTGTGCCTGGAGGAGATATCCAGAATCCTGATGGAGAGGAAGGGAAGCAGAGGTGGACTGGAGTCATGGGCGGGGGAGCCATGGCCCTGGTCTGGGCTGGCCCCTCTCCTTCCTGAGGCCATATATGTGCAACAGCAGCTGATGAGGGTGGCAGTGTATCCAAAGGGTGATCAGGTAGGGCATACATGTGCACGTGTGCGTGTGCATACCTGCTAGGTGTGCATGCACGTGTGGTGTGCACATTCAAGCAGCAAGTCCCTGGGACTCCAGCATGGAGAGCTTTACGTGTTGTCACGCTGTCCTGCCTGCTGCTCCTCCTCGTATCCTTTCTACTCCCTGTCCCAGCGGGTTCTGGAAAGCCAGCCAAAGTCCCAGGCATCATGCTGGGAGCATGGAGGCAACCATCCAGGGCTCTGATTAGCAAGTGGCCTACCAGGGTGTGTGCAGCGGGGGTAATTTTAGTGGGATCCCAGTTGCAACATGATCTGTGACCTTGAAACACTCAACTCCATTCATTCTCCTGACCCAGGATTCTCTACAGCAGTGAGAATGAGCCAGATACTGCCACACACAATGGCATGGAGAAATCTCAAAATTCAGAAAGAATTCAGACATGAAACAGAATTTCTAATTCATTTACATAAAACTCAAAATTAGGCAACACTAAGCTATGTGTTAGAAACCACAAGAGGGAATGTGTCAGTCAGCTTTCCAGCCCTGTCAAAAATATCTGAGATAATCAACTTATAAAGAGAAAAGGTTTATTTTGGCTCACACTTTTAGAGGTTTCAGTCCATGAGCCATTGACCCTGTTACTTTTGGACTTGTAGCAAGCAGCACACCATCGTGGAACAAAACCTCTTATCTCATGTCCCAGAAGTAAAAGAGAGGAAGAGAAAGAGGCTGGGTCTCACTACCCTTCAAGGACACACCCCAGTGACCTAAAGACCTCCCGCTAGGCCCCACCTCTTTAAGACTCCACCATCTCCCAGTGGCACCGAACTGGGGACCAAGCCTTTAACACATGGCCCTTTGGAGGACTTTACAGATTTAAACTAGAGCAGTAGCTGCCCTGAAGTGGGTCTGGAAAGGGCAGGGGACTGGAGACACTGGCCATGCCCTGTTTTGTGTGAGAAAAATCAGCTCCATTTGGCAAATGAATAAACTGAGGCTGGGAGGGATGATAAGCCTTGTTGGAGAACCCACAGCCACAAAGCTGAGATTCCCATGAGAACGTCTTCACGGGCTCTTCCTGTTCCCTGCCTACAAGTCATTCCCTCTCTCCCCAACTTCCCTCAATCCTGGTGACGCTCACTCCTGTTGGCTGCTCTACAGTGTCACGATTCTCCAGCCCACGGGTGACCCCCCGGCTGAGCCGCAAGCGGGCGCTGTCCATCTCCCCGCTCTCGGACGCCAGCCTGGACCTGCAGCGCATGATCCGGACCTCGCCCAACTCGCTGGTGGCCTACATCAACAACTCCCGCAGCAGCTCGGCGGCCAGCGGCTCCTATGGGCACTTGTCAGCAGGTGCACTCAGGTGAGCCCTGCTAGCAAGCAGAGGAACAAGAACTGGGTGTGGGGCCAGAGTTCCCGTGGGGAGGGTCTGGCTTTTGGGGATTCAGATAGTGAGCAGGGGTGCGGGGATGTCTCCAGAGCAGTAGAGAGGCCAGGATGTGGAGGTGAAATGCAGCCTGGTACCGGCTGGGGGACAACCTGCCAGGGGTGAAGGCTGCATCCCAGGAGCCAAGCATGAAAGGCCCCAGAGACACGCAAAGCGGAGTCTGCTGGCTCTTGAGTGAGGGGAAGACATGGTGATGGTGCAGCTTGTACCAGACCCATCTCAGTCCCCTGGGCAGGGTCTTGTATGTCCGGGAAGTCTCAGCCTAACAGAGGCCCCCACGCCTCTCCCCCCACACCTGCTCTCCATTGCAGCCCAGCCTTCACCTTCCCCCACCCCATCAACCCCGTGGCCTACCAGCAGATCCTGAGCCAGCAACGAGGCCTGGGCTCTGCCTTTGGACACACACCACCCCTGATCCAGCCCTCGCCCACCTTCCTGGCCCAGCAGCCCATGGCCCTCCCCTCCATCAGTGCTGTGTCCACCCAGTTAAGCAGCGGCAGCAACTGTCTGAATGACGCCAACCAGGTAGGTGGGCCTGAGGAGCAGAGGGTGGCCACCATGTACTCAGCTGGCCCATGAGGTCTGTCCACTGCCAACACATGGTGGAAGGACTCTGGGCCCCAGGCCGGCTGCTGGGACATCTTCTGGATGAAGAGACTGAATGATGGAAGGGCCCTGGGCCAGGTCAGGAGCCCTGGGCTTTGTCCATGGCAAGCTTCCAGCCTCTGGGTTCTGCTGTCTCTTGTCCAATAAACATAATGAGTGAATGGAAACACCCTCCAGGCCACAGGGTCTGGCACCTGTAGCCACACCATGCACAGCACATGAAATGAATGGATGAGTGAGCACTGATGATATTTGTGCAGTTTCATCTTAGAGCATGCATTTCCTGAGGGCTCTCAAACACTTTATTTGACTCTCCAATGGGCCTTAGGCACATCTGGGCATCCTAGCAAGGTACCTGGCACACTTGGGTGTCATCAACATCTGGCAGCCAGTGAGGTCTTGTTTTGCAGCTGGGAATTTAGAAGGACAGGGTTGTACAGACAGGCACAGGCTTTGCAACTGTCAACTTCTTGGTTCTTTGGTTTGCAGCAAATGAATTTACCCCTCTCAGCCGGAGCCTGAGTCAGCCTGAGCTAACTCATCAACAAATAGGGACCTGATACCTCGACTGGGTCACTATGCATATAAACAAGTTCCGGTGTGCACACAATACCCCATGGGCCCTGGGTCCCGGGTGATATTCAGGAAGACAATCCTAGAGGGGAAACAACCGCCTCAGGCCACTACCTGGCAAGTGGCAGTGCCTGGATATGGCCATGTCCTGGGGAGGAAGATGAGACACGTGCCCAGTGTTCTCCCTCTACATCCCAGGGCTTCACATGGCCCCCAGCACCTCCCCAGACAGTTACAATAGGCTTTTGAAGTGTCATCTGAGACTGCAGCCCTAGCCCTTCTGCTGAAAAGCCAGGCCTTTGTGTCCTGCTCCCAGGACTGGCCACCCCTGCTCTAGAAAGCCAAGAAGCTGAACCTTATCAGGACATGAGCAAGGGTCACCAGCATTTTCCAAAGGGGTCTCTTTTCCATCTTCCTCCACCCCTCAGAGAGCTGGAGATGGCAGCTGCCTGGAAAGGCTGGTGCTGGTGGCCAAGGTCTGGGCTTCCTCCTGGGTGTGCCCTAGCTGGAGGACCAGGCTGGGAGACTCAACTTCTGATACTTCAAACACAGGGTTGGCCCATATGTTCTGTGTGGAGCAGGGTCAGCGGTAGAGCCCAAACTGAATTTGGGGTGTCCCGTCCTGCACCTGTGTGACAGGCTATACTCTACCTTCTCTCAGAACAAGCAGAGCAGCGAGTCGGCTGTGAGCAGCACCGTGAACCCCATCACCATTCATAAGCGTAGCAAGGTCAAGACTGAAGCTGAGGGCCTGCGACCAGCCTCCCCGATTGGAATGACACAGGTAACCTGCTGGCCACCCTCACTGTCCTTGAGCTGAGGCCAAGCTAGATCTCCTGGGTTGGCTGATTTGGGGCATTTCACCTGTGGGTGAAAATGAATGGTCAAGTGGATGGAGGGCTGGGTGGCTGGGTGGCTACATGAATGAATGAGTGAATCAGAGAGGGTGAGATTGTTCCCAGAGCCATGGCTGTCTCAGCTGTGTCCCCAGCAGCCTAAACATACTACATGTTCATAAAATGAATGAATGAACAAACTCCCACCTACCTTCTACCTTGTCTCATGCTGTAGCCATCTCTCCCCCGCCTCAGTCTTGAGCAGCATGTGCCTCAGCCAAAATGCATTGCTCACATCCCTGAATGGCTCAGGCCCCTTGGGCTGCCCTCCATCTCCTTCACTGCCACTGGCCCTCCTAGGTCACTGGACTTGCATCCACTCGGACACTCAACCTAGCTGCTGGATCACCTTGGGACAGGGAAGGAAGTATGATTTGGGGCAGGAAGAGAGAAACAGCAGCTTACAGCCTGAGGCTGGCCTGTTGTGTGGCCAAGACCCTTATTCAGGTCCCTCTAGAAGCCCTGCCACTTACTCTAATGCCTCAAGATGGCAGACAAGTAATCCCCACTCTTGGAGCAGGGACCAGTCATGCAAAGGGCATGGCATGCCTGCTGACCTTACAGGTAAGCCACCTGACCCACCAAGCCCTCACACAGTGACCCAGTTGCCATCTGTTACTACAGAATCCCCAGGTCGGCCACCAAGGATGCTTGGTGCCTCCTGTCCCTGTCTCCCCACACCTGCCAGGCCATCCTTTATCAAGACTATAAACCATCGGGCATGCTCTGGGCACTTAATTTTCATGAAATATTGGGTCCTGTTATTGTCAGACAGAGGGGTTGGTGACAAATTCTTCTCCCCTCGCTGACACCAAAACCAGTCTCTACATGATGCATGGCTTTCACAAGACTGGCCATCATAAGGGGCCACTGAAATTGATGAGGACAGCACATATCCAGGGAAGATAAACATGTTGGAATGGCGGACAGGGCGGGAGTCAGACACTGAGCACCTGGGAGGCCCACGTCCCACCCACCAGTGGAGCCCTGTGACCGCCTTCCAGCCCAGGTGGGCCGCACAGACCCTCCCTCCCTGCTCAAAGCAGCTGCTGGTGATATCTGTGGAAGGAGCATTTTATCATGAGGAGGTGGGCCTCATGTCACGGAGTCCTGACTCACAGCAAGGTGGATAGGCCAGCTTTGCCTTTGCAGAAAATACAGCATAATGAATCTGCTCTGCTGAAACTCTCAAAATTACAGGCAGGAATGAAGCCCAGGGCAGCCAAGGAGCCTGTGCTCATGGCCTTGGAGTTTCCCTCCACTTGACACATCAGTCCACCAGCCTCTTTGGGTCTTGTCTGAAGCAAGCAGAGCCTTCAGTGTATGGAAAGAGCAAAATACTCCCATTTTTTCTTCAGATGTGTTAGGAGTGGCATTAGGAGACCCTGTGGTCCCTTCTCCGCACAGTCCCACTTCAATAGCCCTCTGCTGCTAACAACCCAGGAGTAGGCGTTCCTGATGGTCCCCATGCAGCCCAGTTACACACTGTTGGTTTCCTCTCAGAGAGTGCCTTATTCAAAGGTACCCTGAGAAAGAACCAAGAGCCTTGATTGGAAGAGTTCTTTGTAGTCCCAGTGGAAAAATCAGGCGGGGGAGAGTGTCTGCACTCCACAACCAGGAGCCATGAGGCTGATTTCTGCGCTCTTAGAAATGGACTCAGCTTGGCTAAGTCTCAGGAGCCAGTGTACAGTAGGGCTCTTGACCATAGCAAGAGATTATCCCCTTGCCTGCACTGTACATATTGTCCCAAGAGACTATTTGGAAAGACAGAACATTTTCCTGCTGTTTTTGAAAATAGTTTGAAACATAAAGCAAGTCTTGGTAACATCACCTCTTCACTTGGCTTTGTCCCAAGCCTGCCTGGCAAATGAGTAGAGTATTAGAAAGTCCTTCACAGAACACTGGGGTCCGTCCTCGCTCAGCCTGGGCATCTGTTCCTCTCCCCGCCCTCCCAACCCCTTGCAGGTTACTTTGGTCTCTCCCCATAGCTCAGAGGCTTCCAGCTCTTTGTCAGCTCTGGGTTAGCAGCAGCTGCAGGGAGGAAACCCCATAATTTGGGGCTTTTCTTTTACCTCCTCGAAATGGCCATGTGAGCCCTAACATGAGAGATTCAAGTTCAGATCTAGGCTGCTGCAGTCTCACTGTGGGTGAGGAAGGATGATCCAACCTCTTCCAGAGCCTCAGGTTCCCCTGCCATAATAGAAGAATGCAGACGGCATTTCGGGGCTGGTGCAGGGAGAATGTGCTGGAGCGCCTTGGCTCTGTAGAGCAGTTAGCAGACCGTAGCACTGTCCTGCCTGTGAATCCAGGCGCTTCAGAGGAGGAACAACACGAGTAACAATTTTAAGCGAGATGCATGTTGGTTTTCTGTTACCTCCATCAGGAGCATTCTCTTCATACTTAATAAATAAAAATGTTCTTCCTCCCAAAGCCTGTGGGACCTACCCAGCTCCCCACAGTGGAAACCAAACCAAATAAGCAAAAGTCACCAGCCTGCTCTCTCCTGTTCTCCTTGCTTGTCAGTAGAAACAGGATGTGATGGAATACCTTGGTGGTAACAAGCCAGTGTTAGAGGAAGGAGGGGTCCCAGCACAGCTGCCTGATAAGAAGAGCTATGGACGGGGCTCTTCTTGATGAGTGTGTGTGTGTACATGTTTGCACATGTCCATGAGTGTGCATGTGTGTCCACACCTCTGCCAGCTTAGGGTCCTTGGCATAGTCTGCATAGGCCTAACAGTGACCTGTCCTCAGGGTCATGAGTTAGACATGGCTCATGAGGGTGTGGTCCTTTCCTCCTCAGGAGCAGCTGGCTGACCTCAAGGAAGACCTGGACAGGGATGACTGTAAGCAGGAGGCCGAGGTGGTCATCTACGAGACCAATTGCCACTGGGAGGACTGCAGTAAGGAGTATGACACCCAGGAGCAGCTGGTGCATGTAAGCCTCCATTCCCAGCACATCCCAGCACTCTGCCAGTGGTGGGTAGAGCCCTGGCCACACTGGACCTTGAGCCTCCAGTGCCTCTGCTGGAACAAGAGGCTGATGGGGGAGGCCCCAGGAGAATCCTGGGCTGCATCCTCTGCGAGTGGGAGGCATAATTACTTACTTGTGTTCTACCTCTTTCCATAAGACTTCCAAATACATGTGCAGCACACAAGTCAAAGAATAAGTGAGTGAGAAAATCAGGGAATAGGGAACAACAAAGTGAAGCCAGGAAGGAAGTCTGTATTACAATCAAGTGCTCTGAGCTATATAGCTCATACACACATCTTGTCCTAAACTTCCTAGCAGCCAATGCACAAAGGGAAATAAGATTAATTAAACCAGCCAGGCTCTCTAATAATAAATCTGACTCTAAAACCTGAGAAAAGTTTCTCCTATGGAGGAAAGAGTTAGTAAACTCCTCTTGGAGACCACTTGCAGATACACAGTATATATGGGTGTTGGTGGAGCTACTTAGAAATGCCTGGATTCTGACAGCTGAGGCAATCAGAGAAGGCTACACAGTCGTATGTCCTTCAAGGTATTCCTTTTTGTCCCCACTTCAAACTGTTCTATAGCAGCTTCCATTATGGTAGTGGTCAAGGGGTAATGTGTACAGAGGAGGGGCCGGGGGTTAGCATGGGAGGCTCTTGACTTCAAACCTGGCTCCAACACTGCTGAGTAAGTAGTTCTAAGCAGGTGACTTCACCTCTGTGGGCCTCAGTTTTTGCTCCTATAAAAGCAGGTAATGCCTGCCCCATGGGCAGGTCAAGATTAAATGATACCATGTAAATATGATGTCACATTCATGAGCACAAGGCAGGTGTTGCATACCGGCAGGTCCCCCCAGCCTCTTCCTCCTGTTCCCCACACCAGCTCTGGGTGGTTCTTACACCACAGCCCTTTGTGTGCAGTCACACACCAACTCCTTCTGCTTCTTCCAAGGTGGTTTGCACCCAAATACTGTAGGTTTCTTTTTCCTCCCAACATTGTCACCCAGGACACCAGAATTTACCAGCAAACCCATTGCAGCTGACACAGACAAAGTCTGCAACTCAGAGTCTTATCTAATCCTTTCTGAAACTCAGACATGAAATTTTAACCTGTACCACCTCTTTGGGATACATGTGGAAGAGGCAGGTGGAGCTGGGGTTTGTGGAGCAGCTCCAACTGATTAAATACTATTAAAGGAAGAGAGGGTCTGATCTGGGGATGGGAGGGGTGAGGACACCAAAGATGTATCCCAAAGAGAAAGCACAGAGTTCTGACCTAGACAGAAAGACTGCAGTGCCCAGGACTGTCCCTGAACCTGCAGGAGGCTACCTCCACTTGGCTCCGGAAAGAGCTGGCTGCTTTGCGAGGGAGGAGGGGCCCCTTTCTCCAGCTCTGCCTCTCTCTGCTCCCTGGGAAGATGGATTGTGGAGTGGGAGCCCCCAGTCGATTATTAACAATTTGTTGCTAAGTAAACCAATAAGAAAAAATGAAAGGCATTGTCAGGAAGCATTTTGATCATTTGAAAGACTTTAAAAATAGAAAGTGAGGCTAATATGAAAGAATTTCTCTGAAAGTTCAAAGTGCTATGTAGTTTACTTGCTCCAGCGGTGGCATTTGTAGGCTTGACAGTTGGGCCTTTACACAGGGCCTTGCATGGTGCCTGATGGCTTTTTGTCGTCTAGAATCAGGTGCCACCAAGTGCCTGATGCTCAGCTTTATAGGTCATAGAGGTCCAGGCTACATTGTCCAGGATAAGGAGACCGAAAACCACAAATGCCATCCATGTATGCAATTTTTCATTTCCTAGAAGCATTAAAAATAGTACAAGCTGAGCATAGTGGTACATGCCTATAATCCCAGCAGCTCAGGAGGCTGAGGCAGGAGGATTGCAAGTTTAAAGCCAGCCTCAGCAACTTATTGAGGCCCTAAGCAACTCAGTGAGACCCTGTCTCTAAATAAAATACAAAAAGTGCTGGGGATGTGGCTCAGTGGCCAAGTGTCCCTGAGTCCAATCCCCAGTACCCCCCAAAAAATAGTACAAAGAAACAGAGAAATATAATTTTACAATAGCTAGGGAAAACATCCCTTATCCAAAATGCTTGGGACCAGATGTGTTTCAGGTTTGGGAATTTTTTCACATTTTGGAATAGCTGCATATACTCAATGAGATATCTTGGAGATGGGATCCAAGTCTAAACATGAAATTTACTTCGGATTTGTGTACACCTTATCCACGCAGCCTAGAGGTAATTTGGTACAGTATTTTTAGTGCACCTGTGTTTTGACAGCGACCCGTCAGGTGAGATTGAGTGTGGAATTTTCGATTTATGGCATTGAGTTGTTTCTCAGAAAGTTTTGCATCTTGGAGCAGATTAAGGATACCTAACCTGTGGTGTATTTTATTTAATTAATAGCTGAAATATTATCATGTCACCAATACCATCAGTATAAAACAAAGTCATTGAGGCATTGTACATTGTTTCAGTCTGAGTCTTTGAAACCAGTGTGTAGTTTGCACTTAGAGCCCCTCCCGGGTCCCACCAGCCATGATTCAGGGTTTTGGAGTCCTACGTGGCAGTGGCTCCTGAGGCTCCATGGAGCGGGCAGCTGGATTCACCAGCTCCTGGGGCTTGTTCCTCTGGCAGCACATCAACAACGAGCACATCCACGGGGAGAAGAAGGAGTTTGTGTGCCGCTGGCAGGCCTGCACACGGGAGCAGAAGCCCTTCAAGGCACAGTACATGCTGGTGGTCCACATGCGGCGGCACACGGGCGAGAAGCCTCACAAATGCACGGTGAGCACCCTCCTCCCACAGCATTCTTGGGATCCACATCCGCCAGGCAAGGGTGATCGTGTTTGGCTGTGGCAGACTGTAGGCAGACCTGGGTGGGACAGGCCACAGTGCAGCAGGGGGACAGGTCTTGCTGATGGGACATCCTGTCAGTTCCCACCCTGGCTCTCTGCCTGGTTTGACTCCTGCAGGCCTCTGGTCCCCTGCTGCCCAGATCTCAGTGAATTTGCTCTTTGGGCACAAGCAGCTCAGTAACTAGGGTACAGGTGTGCTGGTATCACCATGGCTGTCTGATTGTGAGCCCTATGGCAGCTCACTTTCATTAACTTGGGGACACTGGGAAGAAAGGCCAGCTCCATGGCACCCTGCAAAAAAGCATCTTTGATGAGTCACAGCTGGAGCAATTTGAGCAATGATGCAATAGAAACCACTTTGCTTAAGTTTGGGGTGTTTTCTTGTTATTTTTCTTTTATTTTGTTTTCTTTGTGTGAGTGTGTGTGTGTTCATTCTTTGGAGAACTGTCTACTCAAAGTTTTTTTGCCCATTTTTTTACTTGGGTGTCTTTTTGTTGATAAGTTGTAAGACTTCTTGCTTCATGTGCTGATGCACACCTGTAATACCAGCAACTCTGGAGGCTGAAGCAGGAGGATCACAACTTCAAGGCCAGCCTCAGCAACTGAGCCAAATGATGTCTCAAAATTTAAAAATACAAAGGGTTAGACATATAATCATATAGCCCCCTACCCTGGGTTCAATCCCCAGTACCACCCGTGCAAACAAAAACTTAAAGAGTTCTTTATGTACCTAGGTACTAGATCCTCTCAGACATGATTTGCAACTATTTCTCCCATTCTCCTATTCTGAGGGTTGTCTTTGTTTTGTTGATAATTTCCTTTGAAATACAAAAGTTTAACTTTGATGACATACAATTTTTTAATTGTTTATGCTTTTATTGTATCTAAGAAATCAGTTCCTGATCCAAGATCACAAGGATTTACTCCATTTTCTTCTAAGACTTTGATAGTTTTAAACATATACTTTAATACATACACACATACATAAACATAGTTTTGTAGTATAGCTTTCTCACCAAGGTCTTTGATCTATTTTAGCTTTTTGTACTTTTCTGCTCTTTCCCAGTTTTTTGCAAGGAATGTTAACTGTTAGTGCTGAAATCCAGGCTTCTGGGTGCAAGCTGAGCAGGGCTGGGGCTGGGGAGGAGGCTGCCAGCCAGCTCCTGGGGTGGAGGTTCCTGCCTCAATCTGAGCCGCCTCACTGACTGATCCACCTCCTTCCAGTTCGAAGGCTGCTCGAAGGCCTACTCCCGCCTGGAAAACCTGAAGACACACCTGCGGTCCCACACCGGGGAGAAGCCCTACGTGTGTGAGCACGAGGGCTGCAACAAGGCCTTCTCCAACGCCTCGGACCGCGCCAAGCACCAGAACCGCACCCACTCCAACGAGGTACCCCACTGAGCATGCGCACAGGGGCCAGCGGACGCGTGCGTGAATGCGCGGGTAGACACCTGTAGGCCGTAGGTAGCCAGGTGCCTGGGCGCCCCTCTCCACGACTCGCCGTGCATCCTTGGACAGAGACCAGCACTCAGAGACCTGGTCGCGCCAGTCTCCCTCGCTGTGCCTTATCCACTTCTCTTTTGAAAGAGAAGATGCCCCTTAAGTTTCCACGCACGTTTACCCTCTTTGTGCCTCCTCCCTGTGATAAAAATAAATGCTACCATGAGGCCAAAATCAAGGCAAAGAGTGGACTCTCATCTCCAAGTGCCTGATGTATCCAGAAACATGTGTCTGCTCCTTATTCGCCCGGCTCCTGGGTGGGTTCTGCCACCGAGTCCTATAGATGAGGAAACACTCAGAGGTGAATGGCCAGCTAGCGTGTAAGTTGAGCCACAGGTTTACAGCCCAGGAGTGCTGGTTCCTCTGCAGCTGTGAAAACACCCCGGGGACATTGCTTCCCCGACACACAGGGGTCCTGCTGTGGATCAGCTGTCTCGTGATGCCATCTGAGCCACATGCTGCTCCCGTTCCAGCAGCCCCAGTGCCTGGTAGTGACATGTTCTACCCACTACTGCTGCCTGAGTCTGCTGTGATTCTTAGCTCCCTGTCAGTGGGGCCCAGGGTAGACTCTTTCTCCCTGCGTAGCCAGAGCCCCTGGCAGGGCTAAGAGGGTCCAGGGTGGGAAATCAGCAGCTGGTCTCAGGGTCTGTGACTCCTGGCCCCAGTTTCAGCCCAGCCACACAATCATTGTGGCTCAGGCAGACTTAAAAAGAGCATTTCTAATAGCTTAGATAAGGTGTAGGCCCCAAATGGACCTTGCTTCAATACTTATATGAAGTTAGAGGAATTCCAAAAGGCCTCTGAACCTCTCAGGGTCTCTGCAGATAAGAGCCAGCCTTGAAAAGAAGTGTGTGTGTGTGTAAATGTGGGAGGATGGGGGGATGGCTTAAGTGCGTATGTGTGTTTATAAGTATATCCATGTCTGTATGTATGAATGGGGAGTGATGTATGTGCTTGTGTGTATATGTGTGTTTATAATTATATAGCTGTGGGGGGCCTTGGTGTGTGGAGGGGGGGCGCTGGGCGCGTGCCTGTTTGTGGATGTGAGCAAGGGGGAGGTTTGAGCCCAGACAGGACTGAGTTCTGCAGGCCTGGGTATTCATCCTGTTATCAGTAAGTATCTTTGCCTCTCTGAATCCATCTCCCCTACTCAGAATGCTGGTGCTAGCTCACAAGGGAGACATGTGTGTCCCTCTCATAGTCTCTCTGCCAGTGCCCCAGTGTCTGTGGCGAGAGCACCCTTGACCATGCACTTAATTTGCATGAACAGGTGCTCCAGAGCCAGCTGGGCCAGGCTCCTGTGGGCCTGGGACTGGCGTACTCTATGCACAGGGCACTGGCTGTAAATGCAGTAGAGTGCCTACGGCAGTGCCAGCCTGGATGTCCAGGGGCTTGAGATGACTTCAGGACAGGGAGTGCACCCATTTGGAGTTTGTCCCCGTGTCCCCATCCATGATACAGTCTTGGTTCTCTTCCCAGAAACCCTACATCTGCAAAATTCCAGGCTGCACCAAGAGATACACTGACCCCAGCTCCCTCCGGAAGCATGTGAAGACAGTCCACGGCCCAGACGCTCACGTCACCAAGAAGCAGCGCAATGACGTGCATCTCCGTGCCCCACTGCTCAAGGAGAATGGGGACAATGAGGCCAGCACTGAGCCTGGTGGCCGGGGGTCTGAGGACAGTGCCGAGGCCAGCAGCAGCAGCCAGGCGGTGGAAGACTGCCTGCACATCAAAGCCATCAAGACGGAGAGCTCCGGGGTAAGCAGGGCTGGGCGGCCCAGTTGGCAGGGAGCACTTGCACAGCTCCAGCCAGGCCCAGGGCCCCAGCTAGGGTGTGGGCTCTGCTCCGGGGTCCCCCGCCTAAAGGTCCCCAACTCAGCTTTTCTCCCTTTACTGCCTTGGGCCTCATGTGGAGCCTGTCTTGTTCAGGTCCCTTTCTATGACCCAGCTCCTGCTGGGCTGGAGCTTGGGCTGAGGATGCCTGCTCCCCACATTGATCTGTGCCGGGCGGGGGTGGTCCCTGCGCATCTGCCTCTCCAACCAACATCAGAGGGCTGCTGCGGGTCCCCAACCCTCTGTCCTGTTCTGCGTCCTCCCCCTCTGACCTCTGCTCCTTTTGTTCTAACCACCTGTTCTTTGTCTCCACCTCTTTCCCAACTGTACCTCCCCTAAGGATAGACGGTACTGAGGTGAGCAGAGGAATCGGGTGGGAGTGGGGGTGGGCAGGGGTGAGTGAGGGTGGGCCGGGGTTCTCGTCAGTACCACTGCCCAGGTGGAGACTGATCTGTCAGTCCAGGCCTCCTGGGTCCAGACCATGGGTTTGGAGAGGCAGATGGCAGGGCATTGGAGGTGGCACTATCAGAATAGGAAAAGGTGGGTGGCAGGAGCAGGCTGGCAGGTGTGGGGAACAGAGAGAACCAAGCTTCAGTACAGACAGCAAGGAGGAGAGGTGAAAGTCCAGGCTGCAACCCAGGCTGCATGGGTGGGTGGACCAACCTAGAGTGTCTTGAAGGCTAAGCACCGGAGAGTGGGTAGTGCCTTGGGCAAGAAGACCTGGAAGGACCCTGTTTGCCTAGAACTTGTGCCCTAATGGGAGGGAGCATCACAGCTTCTCAAGGAAAGGGCTGGGATATGGGGGCATTTGGTCCAGAAATGAGCCCTGAGATGCTGCATCCAGGGTGAGCTTCATCCAAGTCCCATCCCAGGCCCCAGTGGAGGTAGCCTGAGTTCTATGTCTTTCTTGACTGTACATTTTTGTCATGAGCTCTCTGCCCCACTCCACCCAACGCAGAGGGAGGGCAGTGCTGCATCTTGCAGCTCCCCCTCCCTGGGTGTCCCTTCCCTTTTCCCTCTGGTCTACTGAGATGGCCCCGCCCAGTGGAAGGCACCAAGTCTTTCATTGTCCCCTGCTTCATCCTGGTACATCACTATTGCTGAAACCTCTTCAGCACCTTCTTTCATTGCCATCTGGGGACCTTCCACATGCCAGGTGCACAGCAGGCAATCAGGTGTATCTCATAGTTGGGAAGGTCAAGGTTAAGAGAAATAAAGTGGCTTGACCATCTCATGCAGACCAACAAGTGATGGTTTGCAAGTTCTCTTTGAGATGGCGTCCTTCCTCCCCCACACTCCCTGTCCCAGCATGCTGAGTGTGGTGTGGATGCGGGATGGACGCAGGGGCAGGCACAGCCACACACCCTCTGAGCCTATGATTTCCACCTCATCCCTGCAGCTGTGTCAGTCCAGCCCCGGGGCCCAGTCATCCTGCAGCAGCGAGCCCTCTCCCCTGGGCAGTGCCCCCAACAATGACAGTGGCGTGGAGATGCCAGGGACGGGGCCCGGGAGCCTGGGAGACCTGACAGCACTGGATGACACATCTCCTGGGGCCGACGCCCCAGCCCTGGCTGCTCCCTCCACTGGTGGCCTACAGCTGCGCAAACACGGGACCACCATGCACCGGTTCGAGCAGCTCAAGAGAGAGAAGCTCAAGTCGCTCAAGGATTCCTGCTCATGGGCTGGCCCGGTTCCACACACCCGGAACACCAAGTTGCCTCCCCTCCCAGCAAGTGGTGAGTGGAGACCCAGGGCTTACAGGTGGGGTGGGAGAGAACCTGGGGCTGCGTCCGCCAAATCCACTCCCACCAAGCACTCACTAGCACATTGCACAGAGAAGAAAACTGAGACACCTGGAAATGCCCTATCTAAATCAAGTTCAGGGGTAAGACATAGTCTAGTCCTGTGGGGCTCCAAAGCCTATGCTCTTTCAACTGCACCATGCTGCTTCCCTGTAGCCCCTAAAAAGAGGGAGACCTTGAACACTCACATCATCCTCTTCCTTTTCCAGTCATTATTAAGCACTTGCTGTGGACAGTAGTCTAACGGCCCTGCCACTGGATTCCTACTCTACTACAGAGTAAGCCAAGCAGCACCAGAGCCATAACTGAGTGAGAGCTGTTCAGAGGAAAGAGGAAGCAAGTCCCATTGGGCCAGAGGGAGAGGACTTCCTGGAGGAGGTGGCACTGTGCTCAGCCCATGCTTTGAGATGGAAGGGATGCTCAGCAAGCATGTCTCGAGTGCTGACTGTGTGCCCAGCACTACACTAGGCACTGGTCACTCAGGCCCTAAGCCCTCCAGGAACTGACAGCCCATTGTTGGGAACACTGTGACACACCCATTCTAGGGAAGATTTGTTGTTCTAACTATTGGAGGGACTGCTGATGATGACCTTGAACTCGGCCTCTTATGGAATTTCCTGGGCCGTGGACAGCCACAGTTACCCCTTCCCGACTAGCCACATCCAGCAGTTATGACTGCAGGAGTGTAAGGGACCAACCATCCTGGCCCAACCTGGGGCAGCCACTGGAGGTCCTGACCTTCCTTTGAGATCAACCTAGGCTCACTTCTCTGACTGCTCCCATGGCCTTTCCTTCCCCCAACAGGTATGGATCTCAGGGTGCTCCTTATAAGCAGTCTGCCTGTTAAACCCCATCTCAGGAAGTCCCAATTCGCAATCCCAGTTTATGGACTGGGATGACACAGGAGACTTCGGTCCTGGTGCTCCGGGGCTACTGATCCCCTCCAGACAATAACCCAGTCCCAGCCAGGGAAGGTGGCACAGGCCTGTTATCCCAGCAACTTAGAGAGGCTGAGGCAGGAGGACTGCAATTTCAAGGTCAGCATCTGCAACTTAGAAAGACCCTGCCCCCCACACAAAAAAATGCTGCTGTGGTCTATTGAGATGGCCTGGTATTTTAATAGTAAAGCACCCCTGGGTTCAATCCTCAGTACTAGGTGAGGCAGGGGGTGGTAGCAATGGTTTGGAGAGAGACACATTATCTATAAGGACAGAGTCACAGGAATCCACGAGCCAGCCAGGCAGTGGTAGAGCTAAGACTAGGACTCAGGCCTCCTAGCTTCCAATCACACCCTTGGCAATAAGTGCCACCATTTGTTCATTTATTGTTCCTACCCTCCCTTCACGTGCAAATCCTCTATTGAGTGCTAACTGTATGCCACACCTCTCCTAGGGCTCCAGGCTTAGCAGACTGCCTCAGTGAGGCCCCAGTAGGCACAGCACTGCTCCTTGTGCCCCAGAGCTGACCCCTCTGCTCCCCTCACAGGCTCCAGCCTGGAAAATTTCAGCGGCCCTGGAGGCGGCGGGCCTGCAGGGCTGCTGCCCAACCCACGGCTGTCTGAGCTGTCAGCGAGTGAGGTGACCATGCTGAACCAGCTGCAGGAGCGCCGCGACAGCGCCACCAGCACAATCAGCTCGGCCTACACTGTGAGCCGCCGCTCCTCTGGCATCTCCCCCTACTTCTCCAGCCGCCGCTCCAGTGAGGCCTCGCCCCTGGGCGCCGGCCGCCCACACAACGCCAGCTCCGCGGACTCCTACGACCCCATCTCCACGGACGCCTCGCGGCGCTCCAGCGAGGCCAGCCAATGCAGCGGTGGCGGCCCGGGACTGCTCAACCTCACGCCCGCGCAGCAGTACAGCCTGCGGGCCAAGTACGCAGCGGCCACCGGAGGGCCACCGCCCACGCCGCTTCCCGGGCTGGAGCGCATGAGCCTGAGGACCAGGCTGGCACTGCTGGACGCACCTGAGCGTGGACTGCCCTCCGCTTGCCCACACCCACTAGGGCCCCGTCGCGGCAGTGATGGGCCGACCTACGGCCAAGGTCATGGTCACACAGGGGCTGCGCCTGCCTTCCCCCACGAGGCACCAGGCAGCGGCACGCGACGGGCCAGCGACCCCGTGCGGCGGCCTGATGCCCTAGCTCTGCCGCGGGTACAGCGCTTCCACAGCGCCCACAACGTGAACCCGGGCCCACTGCCGCCTTGCACAGAAAGGCGAGGCCTGCGCTTGCAGAGCCACCCAAGCACGGATGGCAGCCTGGCCCATACTGCTTACTCTCCCAGGCCACCCAGCATCAGCGAGAATGTGGTAATGGAGGCCATGGCGGCAGGGATAGATGGCCCAGGGCAGGAGTCCGACCTGGGACTGCCAGAGGACGACCTGGTGCTGCCGGATGACGTGGTACAGTACATCAAGGCACACGCCAGTGGTGCCCTGGATGAGAGCACCAGGCAGGTATATCCCACAGAAAGCACCAGCTTCCCTGAGAACCCCAAACTGCCCAGCCCAGGGATGCATGGCCATCGCAGACTAGTGGCTGCAGACTCCAACGTGGGCCCCTCTGGCCCTGCACTGGGAGGCTGCCAGCTGGGCTTTGGGGCACCCTCCAACCTGAACAAAAATAACATGCCTGTTCAGTGGAACGAGGTGAGCTCTGGCACTATGGACGCCCTGCCCAGCCAGGTGAAACCTCCACACTTTCCTCAGGGCAACCTGGCTGTGGTGCCGCAGAAGCCAGCCTTTGGCCAGTACCCAGGCTACAGCCCACAAGGCCTACAGCCCAGTCCTGGGGGCCTGGATAGCACCCAGCCACACCTCCAGCCCCGTAGTGGAGCCCCCTCTGCACCCAGAGTAAACTACGTGCAACCGCTGCGACAGCCAGCCACAGGTGGTCAGTGTCTCAGCATGACCTCTGCAGTGAGCCCCCACGCCCACTATGGCCAAGCCCACCCCCAGCTGAGCCCCAGCACTGTCAGTGGGGCCCTGAACCAGTTCCCCCCATCCTGCAGCAACATGGCAGCCAAGCCAGGTCATCTGGGGCTTCCTCAGCAAATGGAAGTTGCCTCTGACCACTCCATGATGGGCAGCCACCACAGGGAACTTGGGGTCGCCAATTCAGCACTGACTGGGGTACCACCACCTCACCCAGCCCAGAGCTATCCACAGCAGAGCCACCACCTGACAGGCCCCCTGAGTCAGGAGGGCTACCGCCAGGGCGCCAGCCTTCTGCCTTCCCACCAGCCTGGCTTCATGGAGCCCCAGCAGAGCACAATGGGGGCGGCCACATCCACCTTTGGCCTAGTACAACCCCGGCCACCCCTTGAGCCCAACCCTATCGGCCGCCACCGTGGGGTACGCACTGGGCAGCAGCTGGCTTATGCCAGGGCCACTAGCCAGGCCATGGCTGCCATGTCAGTCGGTCAGGAGACAGCAGAGGCTGTGCCCAAGGGAGCAATGGGCACCATGGTGTCACTGCCTCCTCAGCCACCTCCACAGGACACAGGCGGATCTCAGGACCACAGCACGCTGCACTACTATGGCCAGATCCACATGTATGAACAGAATGGAGGCCTGGAGAGCCATGGAGGCTGCCCAGCCATGCGGCCCCAGCCGCCACAACCACAGGCCTGCCCGGACAGCATCCAGCCCCAGTCCTTGCCCTCACCAGGGGTCAACCAAGTGTCCAGCACTGTGGACTCCCAGCTCCTAGAGGCCCCCCAGATCGACTTCGACGCCATCATGGATGACGGCGATCACTCAAGCTTGTTCTCGGGTGCACTGAGCCCCAGTCTCCTCCACAACCTCTCCCAGAACTCCTCCCGCCTCACCACCCCCCGGAACTCCCTGACCCTGCCCTCCATCCCTACAGGCATCAGCAACATGGCTGTTGGGGACATGAGCTCCATGCTCACCAGCCTGGCTGAGGAGAACAAATTCCTGAACATGATGACCTAAGGCCCCGAGCCCTGGGGCAGAGCAGGCCTGAAGGGGTTGTCACTTCCCCAGAGCATGGGAATTGCATCCAGTTTTTCTTTTTCCAGAAAAGTATTAAATAGGCCTGAGAGGTTTTTGCCAATGGCTGGTTCAGACTGAAGATGTATTGAGAGAAAGTTATGAGTATCCTCTCGTCCTCTGGACTATTTTTCAAAACACTAAAAAAAAAGTCTCAATAGGAAAGGAAAGGAAGGAATGAAAAACTCATTCACAGTCCTTGCCAGCCTTTGGTGTTGGTGGGACCCACTCAGTTCTCGCTGCTTCACCTCTGTCAGCCAAGGGCTTACATTACATCAGCCAAGGGCTTCCCAAGTGCATGCAGAAAGAGGGCCAGGGAGCCACATTTGGGTTTGAATCTGAAAGCCATACTGGATATTCTGCTCAAGGAAGATGGGCTTCTCATTCTGCCATCTGCAAGGAAAAGGAATTCCTGCCTACCGGATTCTTCTGTTAAACTTAAGTCGAGGTCTCCGAGGTCCTTTGCCACAGAGGAAAAAGCACATTCCATCCAAATGCTTTGGAAACACATCCTAACTCCAGGTTTGGTAGAGCTGGCATCTCTACCCCCTAAAGCAGTATTTGGGACCAGCAGATTTCCCACGTACATATGATTGAATAAAATATGTAAGTATCACCAGAAAAAGGAAAGAACAGGTGTACTCCTCGGGGCAGCCCAGAAGCTGCTCCAGCCTCTCCCACCGTGTTTACAGTGTCCCTGCATGTAGAAAGTAGCCCTTCCTGGAAAGAATGCTTGTCTCTAAATACCTCGGGGCTGCTGGAGCTGCTGTGGGTTAGGAAAAGACGAGGTCTCAAGCAGTTGAGGGCACACAGGAGCTCGAGGCCTCCCTGTAGGAAGAAGTCACATGTTTACCTAGTTCTGTTTCTTCAGTGCACTATCTGCCCACCTTACCATGGACAGCTCCAGGCTGGAGGGCAGCTGTGCCCAGCCTCCTGCGGATGGTGCAGGCTGGCGAATAGTCACCAGCAGCCCAGTGGTCTATGTCAAGCCACAACGTGCAGTCCCTGCAACTTCTGGATTCCCTAACTTCTGACACCCCTGGTTATTTGGCAGAGAATGATATCCTGCATGGTATTTGGGTGGGAGTGGGAGGGAGAAGGGGTTAACTCTTGGACCCTGAGGGATGGTCACAGAATTTCCCAGTTCAGTGTGACCAAGCCCCACTTGCAAATGGAATTTGGAATTGGCTCCAAAAAGACCTCATTCCTGAACATACATAGGGCGAATCAATGCATCTTCCCACTGCGCACACCCCCCTGCTAACCTTCTCATGTTGAATTCCTGGCAACTTAGCCAAAACAACTGTGTCACTCAGTTTCAATCTGGCTGTGACCCTGGCTCCTGTGAGGAACTTCTCAACGGCCTGTGGACAGGGCCCAGGGCTGATTCTCTGGGCCCTCTGTGTCCCAGGATATCAAACTCCTTGTTAAGATCCAGATATGAGGCCAACTGCAAATGACAGTCCTGAGCCTTCACCACAGGTCTGTGGCTCTGGTGGCACATGCTCACTTCCCAAGACAGGCCTGTGCTTGCCACCCCCAACCTGTATATATTTGTGCAGAAGACATCGTCCCTGAATATACTGTAGGTGAATCGTCCAGCCAAATTTATATCTCCAAAACATTTTTAGCTTTTTCTACATGCTATGAATTGAGATGACATGCTCAACTTGTAAATAAGTCTTTTTGTACATTAAAAAAGTAATTTTTTCATAATTTATCTTGTCTATCTGGTTCTCCCTTGACAGTAGTTAATGAGAATCTGGGCAGTAAATTTGGTGCAATTGAACGGAAATTAGGCTGTATTTTTTCTTAACAGTGTCAAAATTGACTTTCCCACCTTCGCCAAGAGATGTTTAATTCTGAGGCATTTACTGGCTGTTTGTTTGCTGACACTTTGGGGTGGGGGTGGGCAGGGTTGATGTTTTACGTGAATATCTGGCTGTTCTTTCAGTGAGCTGAGCTGCACCTCTAAGTTGCTTTGCTGAGATTCATGCATGCCAGATCCAGGTTTGGGCCCAGCATACCTGTGTCAGATGCCCCCCCCCCATAGTGGGTAGCATGATGGAGCCCATCTGTGCTGGAGTAGGGGCAGTGGGAAGGGGATGGGTAGGCCTCCATGGTGGGCAAGGTGTGTTTCCTGGTACAGGCAAAGGAAAGAATTAGGGCAGGCAGGTAGAACCCCAGGATACCCACCTGCCACCTTGGGCCAAAGGGACCACGGGGAGCAGCCAGGAACAGCAGTCAGCCATAGGCAACCATTGGACCACTGCCGTAAACCTCCAGAGAGTCCAGGGAGATGCCAAGCCCAGCCCATATTTAGGAACTGAGACAGAAAAACAGAGGAGAGAGCAAGCCCTGAGGTAGAGGGCTAAGAGGTCACCTCCTGCAGGATTAGGATTCCGATCTCCCAGTGCAGGCCCTTGAACTCCCTCCTCCTCCTCCTCTCTGTCAGAGATGTAGCTCAGGCAGTCCAGAAGCTGAAGCCACATGGGACATCACCTGGCTTAGAGGGAATTCTGTTCAAAATGGGTTCTGTGGGTCTTATGGTCAAAACAGTGGAGGAAACAGCCAAGGGGAAGAGAATTTAGCTGGGTTTTTTCTGTAGAGCATGCCAGAGCCATCACTGTGTCAAGGGAACCACCTCTTCTCTGGCCAAAGTTCCCTGATAGAAAGATCGCATCAGGAGCCACACTCCTGTCCTTCTCCCTCCTCATCTTCCCTCCGCCACGGGAGTTGGTGATTTGTGGGTGGCAAGCTCCAGGGAGGATTGGACAGGTGTGGCTTGGCCAGGCCCTTGCCTCTCCCCTTTTGAAGCTCATTCTTTGGGCTCACGCACTCTCCACTTGGCTACTTTTCCCTGGAAGCAGCCGTGCTCTGCTTTGGCAGGGACGCGGGGAGTCCTATTCTGTGCTGCCTGAGACTGGATGAGCCCCTGTATTAAGAGGCCCATTATGACCATCCAATGGGGCCAGCCCTTTTATATCCATGAACGCTGACCACAGCTGTACTGCCTGACACTGCCTGTGGAACCTCAGCACCACACAACGGTGAACGCTGACCTGGATCCTGAACCTGGGTCTTCTGAGGCTTGACTGATCCCAACTGACTGGGTTGATATGGCTCCTGCGTCTGAGGTCGGCTGTGGTCAGGTCAGCTAATCTAGAAGCTTAGCTAGGGCAGTTTGGCTCTGCCCCACGTGACTTTCATCCTCCCAAGGACCAGGACACCAGCAATGGCAGAAGTACAGGAGGAAGGCAAGCAGACAAACGTGGGTCCTCTTTGGACCTCTGCTCAGAACTGGTTCGCCATGCCTTTTACCTCTTTTTTTTTTTTTTTTTTTGGCCAAAGTAAGTAACAGGACGAAACCTGCCACCAGTGAAGAGGGGAAGTTTGAAATGAGTGAGAAAGGGGATATTTCTCAATAATAGTCCAGTCTACAGTCTGCTCTCAGAGATGATGACTCATGTCCCACCTGCAAAATATACTCAAGATTCCCAAAGCCTATGCAATCAACTTCAGGCTCAAAGTCCAAGATTGTGTGGTCTATGTCCATTCTGGCTGTAGCTCTTGATCCAGAAACATACAAACTAAAAAGACAAATTATCCGCCCCACATACACCCTGCACATGCCAACACCCAACACAGTGGGGTATCAGGCTAGAATAATTAGGTGGCACACCCATCTGCTGAAGGGAGGAGGGGAGGCATTTGCTAAGCCAAAGTGGTAGTGCCCCTGCTCTGGGAGTGGAACGTCCCTTGAGTGTCTCCAGTCCACCGTGTTGCACAGCTCTGGCTTCCACTGCTGAGGCGCTCATCTCCCATCATCCTTTCAGCTTCTGAAAAGTGCACTAGAAAATGTGCCTTTATGATTGTCAAGAATACACATAACAATAAACGTTGGCGAGGATGAGGGGGGAAAGGTGCACTCGTACATTGCTGGTGGGATTGCAAATTGGTGCAGCCACTCTGGAAAGCAATATGGAGATTCCTCAGAAAACTTGGAATGGGCCCACCATTTGACCCAGCTATCCCACTTCTTGGTTTATACCCAAAGGACTTAAAATCAACATGCTATAGTGACGCTGCCACATAGATGTTATAGCAGCCCAATTCACAATTGCTAAGCTATGGAACCAACCTAGGTACCCTTCAACAGATGAATGGATAAAGAAAATGTACATATACACAATGGAATATTACTCAGCCCTAAAGAGGAATGAAATTATGGCATTTGCAGGTAAATAGATGGAACTGGAGAATACCATGCTAAGTGAAATAAGCCAATCCCCAAAACCAAAGGCTGAGTGTTCTCTCTGATATGCAGTGCTAACTCACAATCACGGGGTGGGTGGGGGAGAATAGAAGTTCATTGGATTAGTCTAAGGGAAATGAAGGGAAGGGAGGGTGATGGGAATCAGTCAGTAGAGTGAAACAGACATAACTTTCCTATGCTCATATATGAGTACACAACCAGTGTATCTCCATATCATGTACAACCACAAGAACGGAAAGTTATACTCCATGTATGTATATGTCAAAATACATTCTACTATCATGTATATCTAAAAAGAATAAATTTTAAAAATGCGTGGGTGGAAAAAAATGTGCCCTTTGGCAGAGGAGTAATTTTCAACCTCTTCCTACCTGTAACAAGACTTCAAAAAGTCTTGGTCCCTTTTTAGTCCACAACAGCAATGTGCTTGCCTTATGGTGCTCTCTCAAACATCATGTGGGTTTCCCACGTGTTTGATTCCAGTTCAACCTACGTGCCAAAAGCCACAATTCCTTTGGCAATATCTCTCTCTACATTTGATGGCTGGTGTCCCAACATCAGGCTGCTGGGGACCAGGCCACCCATCTTCCTAGGAACCTTACTGTTGCTAAAATATCATTTTAGATGCCACCTTATTTATTTCTAGGACTTTAAGACACAGGACACTACAATCAAGGGCACACCCATATTTGTCTTTTACTCTGCGATATGTTTCGCGGGCACTCCCTCGATTTGGTCTTTGCTTCCCAGGCTCAGATCAGAATTTAAGAATCTTTTACTGGCTAAAGAGACTGGAGAAATAGTTCCATTTTCTAAATTATGCTTGCAAACCAGTTAGTTCCTTTTTGAGCTCATCTCTTGCTCGTAGTACCTTATCATTTACAGCCCAAAGAAGTTCATGTTTATTCTGTCTGGAAACCATCCTGCCCAACTCCACTAATTTATGGGTCCATCTTCTCGATCCCAAATTAATAATAATTTTTCCAAGCGTTTCTTCACCACGTAACACAGAGCACCATTTTTTTCAATCTCCACTAAATTTCCTCGTTGCCTGGTTCCAAATCAGTGCACATATTTTAGGAGCAGCAGCTTCCCATTCTAGGTACATATTTCTGGATCAGTTAATTACTGATTAACTACTAACGTTGTCTAATAAAAACAGCACAAAACAAGAAGCAGCCATGTAGCTCAGGAGTCTCCAAGGTCGCTGAGGAGGCTCACCTAGGCTGGGCTTGCTGAGCCAGTTCAGCTCTGCTTCTGTGCCTGTTTTCCCTGAGATTGGAGGACTGTTGGACATCTAATGGTGTCAGCCAAGTGCCCATGGGCAACTAAAGACACAGGAGGCACCTTCAGGCTTGAGCTAGGAGCAGGAGGCAAGTCACATGGCTGAGTTGCAGATCAATGGAACCAAAAATATTCTTACATGATGAAGGAAGACAGGGATCTGAGCAACTTTCCACATCCCCATAATAAGACTGACATTGCAAACTTCTACCCAGCGATGTGCCAAAGCCAGATCCTGAGCTACGTGTGCATCTCTTCCCCCCTCTGCATAGAGATTTCACGTTGCATCCTGAAATTGGCTGTGTTGGAAGAATTTACACCATGAGAATTGGCCAGCAGTACAAATCAGGACTTCCCCTCCCGACTCCCAGATAAATGATCCTTAAACATCTGCCAGCAGTCCCCAAGTACCAAGAGTCTCCAACCACTCTATGTGCCAGTGGTCTTTTGCATGTCCATAGAACACATTTCATGGAGTACCTGCATCCATAGTGCCATGGTCATGGCTACCTGGGTCATTGAGTTGAGTGATGTCCAAACTTTATATGTCATGGAAACTTTGGCTCAAATGAGAGCACAGTTAAAACTGGAACTCAGGGGCTGGGTTTGTGGCTCAGTGGTAGAGCACTCGCCCAGCATGTGTGAGGCCCTGGGTTCCATCCTCAGCACCACATAAAAATAAAATAAAGGTATGTGTCCACTGACAACTAAAAAAAAGGGGGGGGGAGGACTCACCTGGTAAGGTTGGAACAGGAGACCAGAGCCCACACACCTTCCCTCCCAGCCCTCTCTTGGGCTCATCTGCAGCCAACCAGAAGCCGCACAGACGAGGGCCGCGGAAGAGGGTTTGAAAACCAAGTGTCAGATTCAACACCAGATGAACTGAAGTCCAGGTACGCAGTGAGAAGAGAACTTCTCAGAATGATGTGTTTCTTATCCTCATCAAAGACAAGAAGAGGAAGAAAAGGGAAGGGCCCACGGAAAAGATTGTGTAAATAAACAATACCGTCAGCTTTCCAAAACCCACACTCCTGTTCTCGCACTCTGCTCCCTGGTAGATGCTGTGTGGGAACTTTCTGGCCTTGGTGACCGTGTCCCCTCCAGGCCAGTTTTGGGCCTGGCACACTGCTGCACCTTGGGAGCAGTCTTGCCATGACTGCTCATGCAGGCTGGGGACTGAGTAGGGACCGCCCCCCGTGGAACCACTGTCACTATGAACGACAGGCTCTGGTGAACTCTCCCAGCTCCAGGTACACTCCACTGGCCTGTGCTCGGTCCAGAAACCTCATCACTGAAGCAGTTCCCTTTGGGTACAAGCATTGATGTCTGCTGGAAAAGGCGCCCATGTCACCCAAGCCTGTCAAACTGGTGGACTGAATGAGCCCACAGCAGCATTCTAATTCCTCACCAATGGTTTACTCAGCCGCCTGGGAATTTCCCGCAACTGGGTGGGCGTGGAAGACCAGTCTTCTTCCACACACAGGACCCTTGTTTACTAGTTAGTGCAATTCCAGGAACATTCTCTGAGGTCCCGGTTATGTGAGGCTCCTGAATGTGGTCAGTCTTTCCACTTTTTGTTCTCCTCCTCCTCCCCCTCCTCCTCCTCATCCTCTTCCTCTTCCTCTTTTTCCTTCTCTCTCTCCCTTCTCTCTCCCTTTTTTCCTCCCCCTTCTCATAGGTGAACCTGATCAGTTTATGAAGGAACGAGGAGGGACCTTAAATATTAGCATAGTTTGAATAAGAAATAAGAGCCAATCGGGTTTAGAAGGATGAATAGAAGTTTGAGTGAGGGGACTGGAGATTCATCTTCAGTAACCATGGAGGCCAGAAGAAAGTGGCATATTTTAAAGCACTGAATTAAAAGAACTGAGAAATGCCAACCAGAGCTCATGTCCATGAAAACATCCCTCAGGGGTGAAGGTGAAACTGACACTCAGAGATAAACAGACGTTCCCAGGTGAAAGACCTGGGAAAGCGTGGCCCACAGACCTGCTCTAAATGGCAGAAGGAAGATGTCGGATCTTCAGGAATGAACAGGGAGTAACAGAAACAGCCAGTATCTGAGGAAACACAATATTCTTCCCTTTTGAGTTTTTAATAAAAACATTCAGCAGTTGAAAGCAAAAGGCATCTTGTCCAGCAGGGTTTTCAATGTCTGTGCAACAAAAAGAAACAGAAAAACAAACAAACAAACAAATGCTGGGCCAAGTCCAAACCGATCAATAATTACATAAAATGCAAATGCTCTAAAAGCCCCAATTAAGAGAAGGAGATGGAGCTGCGGTGCTCGCACAGCCTGGTTTTAAGACGTACTATAAAGCTGCCAGAGTCAAGACCGCGTGGTATTGATGATGGCCAAAAGACCTGACAAGAACCATTTTAGAGGGGGAAAGGTTGATTTGGTGCTCATGGTTTCAGAGGTCTCAGTCCACAGATGGATGTGTCCATTCCTCACAGTTGGAGGCGAGGCAGGAAGGACATCATGGTGGAAGAGTGTGGCAGAGGAAAGCAGCTCAGGACATGGCACCAGGAAGCAGAGAGAGAGAGACAGCTTCCCTCATCACGGACAAAATATATACCCCAGAGGCACACCCTGGTGACACACCTCCTCCAGCCACACCCCACCTGCCTACAGTTACCCCACGGTTAATCCTTATTGACAGATTAATGCATTGATTACGCTAAGACTCTTACAACCCAATCACTTCACAATCTCAACTTTCTTGCACTGTCTTACACTTGAGCTTTGGGGGGACACCTCATATCTAAACCGTAACAGGTCAACGATAGCCCAGGACCAAATCTGATCATGTTCCATTTTTGTAAGACCAGTGAGCATAGAATGATATGTATGTATTTATTTATTTTTGAGTACCAGGGATTGAATTCAGAGGCACTCAACCACTGAGTGTCACATCCCCAGCCCTTTTTATATTTTATGTAGAGACAGGGTCTCACTGAGTTGCTTAGGGCCTCACTGTTGCTGAGTCTGGCTTTGAACTCACGATCCTCCTGCCTCAGCCTCCCGAGCTGCATGGTCTTTACTTTTTAAGTGTTGTTGTTGTTGTTGTTGTTGTTGTTGTTGTTATTGTTTTTTAAGTGGTATGGCAGAAATAGAGTTCCATGATAGAGCCCTTGCCTAACATGCTTGAAGCCCTGGGTTCAATCTCCAGCATCACAAAAATTAAATTAAATCAAGAGACCATATGACCCACAAAACCTAAAATATATACTAAGTTCCTCTTTACAGAAAACATTGGCAGCCTCTGGGATAGAGAATACAGAAATAGACCTGACAAATATGACAATTGATTTTTGACAAAAATACGAAAGCAAGTCAACGATAGAAAGATAGTCTTTTCAGCAAATGGTGTTGAAACAACTGGATATCCATAGGCAAATAAAAATAAAAAGAACCTTGACCCCGACTTTATACCTCCTACAAAAATTATCTCAAAATAGACTATAAAGCTGACATACAAATAAAAATCATAACATTTTTAGAAGAAAACATAGCAAAAAAACTTTATGACTCAGACCAAAAGCTCAAATGCATGACACCAAAAGTATGACTCATGAAAGAAAAATTTGAGAAATTAGACTTTACAAAAATTTAAAGTATTTTCTCTATAAAAGACACAATTAAGAAAATGAGAAGACAAGACTGGAGGAAAATCTTTTTCATCACATATCCAACAAAACTGGATCCAGAATATATAAAGAACTTTTGGAAATCAACAATAAGAATATGAACCATCCAATTTTCAAATGGGCAAGAGACTGGAACAGATGCTTCACTCAAGAGGACATATGGATGCAAATAAGCAAATGAAAATGTGCTCAACATCATTAGACATTAGGGCAATGTGAATATAAACACAATGAGACACACTGCTGCTTTCTCTCTTCTCTATAAAATAATAAATCTTGGAGGATAAATCTTGACTTTCTTTTGGAGCCACAGGCCCTGCCTACAGGAAGAGATAAGAGGCCTGAACCTCAGTGTTCTCACCTGCTGAATAGGACTGTTAAATCGCCCACCCCAAATTTCATTTCAAAGATGAAATGAGAACAATTTCATCTTTGAGATGCCACCATCCCGGAAGCATTCCTGTGCCTACAGACTTGGGACAGGAATTCCCCTGGAAGATTCCCTCAACCACATCATTGTCAGAACTCAGTCAGTAACTTCTGTCCCAAAAATTGGTCCAGAGGGTACTTTTGAGGAGTGCTGGCTTCATAATGTGTCAACTTGGTGAGGCTGAACTATAGTCCCAGAATCCACTATCCTGGGTGTTTCTAGAAAGAGCCTAGTGGGAACCTTGCAAAAGGGTCAGGGGAGGTAAAGGCATGTGCAGATAGCTGGCCTGGGGCGCCTCTACCTGCCCTCGTCCTCTTTCGGCCTTCTGAGTCGGGGTGTGTGCTTGGTCCTTGGGGGGCCCTAGCTTCAGATGCCCAGTCCACCAAGGCCAGCGACAACAGAAACTGAAGGCAGTCTGTCCTCGCAGCTCCAGCAGGTCCTTGCTGTCTCCAGCTCTGCATCCACCTCCCTTCCTAACCACCTGCCTGTGGACTCCAAGTTCCAGCCTCAGACAATGGCGAAGGCCTTGCAGAGGCCCCTGACCAGCCTCCACACTTGCAAAAGGCCAGATCCCTGCCACAGACCCATTTCTATCTCTCCTTCCTCCCTTCCTTCCCATAGGGTCTCCATCTGTCATTTATCCATCCATCTATACTGTATCCATGTCATCTGTTACCCATCTATCACCCATCTACCTACTACAATCCACCCTTATCCACCAATCACCTGTCTGTCACCTATCTACCTGTCTATCATCTGTCCATCCCAGTGGTTCTGTGTCTCTGCTGGAGCTCTGACTAACACCAGTGAGAGGCAGACAGCTCTGCTGGCCTGGCACAGCTTTCCAGGGGCAGCCTGGGGACGTGCCAGAGCTTCTGTGGGCAGGGAACTATGGCGAGTGCTTCCTTTGCTGCAGGGCTGTGCCAGGAACATACATTAATGGAGCAGGTCATCTACTGCCACAGAGTGCTGGCAACAAACCATCCCAAACTCATGGGCTAAAAACAAGGGTCGTGCATCCTTGCTGACCTCCAGGGTTGCAGGGAGTGGCTGGCCTATGCCAGGCTCGGCACAGTGGCCTCCCTGTGTAGTCGGCCCTGGGCTGGGGTTAAAGGGCAGCTGTGACCTCCTCTCATGGCAATGGCAGATGCTCAAGAGGACAAACAGGGACCTGCAAGATCCTGAAGGCCTGGACTGTCATTCAAACTCCCGTCCCCTCCTTTGGACCACAGCAAGTGACGTGGCCAGAACTCAAATCACAGGGCAAGGGACTTCACTGCCCCTGTGAAGAGGTCAAGGCCAGGCAGGCCAGGCCTCAGCCATGAGAGGAGCTGGGAGCAGTCACTTCCCCACCACACACACACACACACACACACACACACACACACACACACAGAGGCATCTGTCATTTCAGGCAGTTCACACTAACTGGGTTCTGGAATTCCCACGACAACCTTACCAAGTGGACGGTGTGATGGCTGCTTTTTGTTATGGTCACAGAGAGTGAGAAAAGCAGCGTAGAGGAGGAGCATCTTATTTTGGCTCACAGTTTCAGAGAACTCAGTACACGACTGATCAGCTCCAGCAGTAGGCAGCGGTGGGGAAGGGCCAGGGAGGGACGTCGTCCCCAAGGGCACACTCCCAGTGCCCCACTTCTTCAAAACAGGTCCCAATAATCCACTCCAATTATTACTCCATCAGATGAATGGATCCGCCCGTGAGGGCAGAGCCCTCGGGATCCAACCACCGTCTAAAGCCCCACCTCTGTACACAGCTGGTTGTCACCTAGACTTTGAACACAGGAGTCTTTGGGGAACACTCCAGATCAAAACGATAACAGGCAGGAGCCACTTACCTCTAGTGAACTGTCCAGGCCTCCACTGCTGTCCCTGAGTGGACAATCTGAGTCCTCCCCTCGTTGTGCTGAGACTGTGGTGAGCAAACTAGCCAAAGACCATGGGGAAAGCTGACATTAGTCACATCATCACACAAACGAAATGATGACTGCAGCCCTCAGGCCCACATAGGACAATCTTGTGCTGCAATGAGATGCCATCAATCACCTGAGCAAGGCAGGGAGACAGGAGAGAATCCTCCAAGAAAGTGGTGGCTGAGCCTAGGTCTGAGGGATGACCACACGGAAAGGGGAGGGAAGGTATTCCAGGCAAGGGAAGGGCATGTGTAAAGGTCCTGAGGCAGAAGGGACAAGTAACTAAAGAAAGCTGTGTGGCTAGCAAGGCGGGGCCCTATGTGAGGGACTTTGGGAAAGGAGGAAGCCCATAGTGCAAGGATTCTAGGAGAGGGAACAACACCAATCAGCATTAGAGAGACCGTTGCAAGGAAATGACGTGGTAAGGCCTGCGTGTTGGAAAGCTCCATCTACCTGCAGGATGGACACAGGCCTGGCAGGATGGACAAGGCAATGCCAACAGCCTGGGCACTGGCCACTGCAGGCAGCGAGGGAGGGAGGGTGACAGAAATGGACAGCTGTGAGGGGCTTGGGAGCTGCGTAGGGAAGGACTCAGCCCAGGGTTCTGGGGGAGGAGTAAGAGGGAGGGAGGATCAGAGCGCACTTAGGTTCCTGAATGCCTGACCCCGAGATGGAGAGCACAGGACCAGGGCCAGCGTGTGGGGCGAGGGTGGCGTGAGTTCAGGCTGGGATGCGTTGAGTTGAATGTGCCTTTGAGAGGCCCGGAGGAGACTGTGGGGTGTTGGGGAGCGTGGTCCAGGGAGAGCCCGAGGCCCATGCAGCCTGAGAGCCAGCCACATGTGTGGACCAGGAGCAGTCGGGTGCTCGCCCAGAGCATGCGGATCCTCAGTGGGGGCACCAGGCTCCTGAACTGGGAGCAGCCCCCCAGTCAAGGACCAGACCAGAGCTTCTGAGAAAGATGCTGTGCACAGAGAAGAGCCAGGGTGGCAGTGACCCAGACTCCAGGGGCAGCGACATTTCCAGGAGGCTGGTGACAGCAGAGAGACCTGCGACACGGGAGACGTCATGGGAGCAACCTCAGCATCCGCCCAGAGCCCCACCCTCCTCTCACATCCCACACCCAGTCCTTCAGGAAACTCCTCGGCTCCAACTTCAGAAAGCAGCCATGACCTCGGCCCTTTCTTCATGACCCCCGGGGCCTCCGCGGTAAGCTGAAGCCTGCGGAGACCGGCTCACAGGTGGTGTTAAATCCCTGGTGAGCCAGTCTGCCACGCGGGATGTCTGCACCTCGATATGATCAGATCAGGGTTCCTGTCATCCCTCTGGAAGGCACCACTGCTGGATCCCAATCTCATCTCAAGCCTCCTTCCTCACCTGCCTGTACCACCCTGACCTCCTACTGTCTATTCTCATTCCACAGTCCGAGCAGTTCTTTCTAATCATATCTCTGTTTTCCTCAGCACCCAACCCATGCTCCCCTGTCACCCAGCACAGGTCCCACAGCCCTCTAAGACCTCATTGCCTTTCCTCCCCTTATGGCTTCATTTCATCCACCTGAACTCCTGGCTGTCCCAAGTATACTGCCAGCACATTATACCCCAGGGCCTTTGCACTGGCTGTTCCCATTATTTGGAATGCTTTCTTGGTGGCTATCCAAAGGACTCATGCCTCACCTCCTTCAGGTCTTTGCTATCCAAACTACCCTGCTTAAAATTATCATACCACGCTTCTCCTTCTCACCAGGTGTATTTCTTTTCCTATGGTACAGCTAAGCTTCAAACTCACTGTGTTGAACTGGGATGTGGCTAAGTGGGAGAGTATTGGCCTAGCATATGTAATGTGCAAGGCCCTGGGTTCCATCCCCAGCACTGGAATGGGGGACTCATTGGCACTTGTTGAATGAGCTCACTGGTGACAGGAGCCAGGCAGTTGTGTTGGCCTGTGATGGAGCAGAGAGTGGTGGAGGGAGGCAAGGAGGGTGGGGGGGTGGGAAATGAAAGCAAGTGGAGAGATCTTCCTAGAAGCTTGCCAGGGAGAGGAGAAGGAATGAAAGAACAGGAGCAGGAGTGCGAGATCATTTTTTTCTTGATGGGGAAGGCTTGAGCACATTGGAGAATCATTGAGATGATCCAATTGAGGGCAAAACAGATGCCAAACAGACATGTGGCAGGGGATGACCAGACCGCGGGGTGGGAGCCACTGGTGGAGCATGAGGACGAGGGCTGGCCTTAGACTTAGACACCAGGATGCAACAAGAGGGAAGGGAGGAGGACAGGGTGAGGGAGGAGGACGGGGTGGCAGAGGTAGCTCAGGGGCTTGGAACCGAGAACCAAAGGGAGCCACTGTCCTACCCCTTGAGGAAGGCTTGGGGAGTCTTCTGAGAGAGGGGTGACCAGAGGCCACAAGGGCAGGGACAGCTGGGGGCGAGTAGTCCTTAGGGAGTGAGGCACCCAAAAGGACACCGAGGGCCACAATCACAGTGGAGCGGGGAGTCACCCGTGCCATGGGGGCCTCGTTCAGGCAGGGCTGTGCCGCCCAGGGCTGTGGAGGGAGAGGCAGAGCCAGGGCTGCCGCCTGGGCGCTGGCAGAGAAGTCTGAGCGGGCACTGGGGCAGCGAGGCAGCAGCCATGGCTCCAGCCACCCATGGAGGGAAGTGCCAAGCAGCCAGGCTCGTCTCTTCTTGCCTACTGAGCACCAGGGCTTTCAGGGCCAAGTAGAATTTGGAGAAGGACTTTTTTGGGGGAGCTGTCTCTCTCTCTCTCCTGGAGGAAAGTGCTCGGGGCGGCCAGATTCTGTCTAAATGGGATGCTTTACAAGGTGGTGGGGGGCCCATCAGTCCCGTGGCCGGCACCCCGCAGGGCGGCCAGCTGCTGAGCTCCAGGTAATTCCCCCGTGCCCTTTATTGCCTCTGCTCAGTGGGAGTGACACTGGGCTCTGCTTTACGAGCTGGCAGCATGGTCTCAACGAGCAGACCCGCTGTCAATAAGGGCTGTGTTTTATATTACGGGCGGGACGATTTATGGGCCGCCCAGCACTCCACAGACAGCCATTTGGCCAGGGAGGAAAATGACCTCACGCTGAAGAAATTTGAAAGCTAGAAAACAGCACACGTGCGTGTGTGTGTGCATGTGTGTCTGCCACCCGCACGCTCACGTGTAACTATGTCTGCAGACTCAGCTTCGTCCGCTGCTTACCAGGTATGGGAAAATAGGAATAGCCCTGTTAAACATGTTGGCTAGAAAAACGAAATGAAATAAAATGACTCATTTCCTTTTGGATATGACCCTTGCATCACACGCTGACAATTAAGTTTTGGGGGAGAGGCAGGTGACGAGTGATGGCCGGTTCCTGCCAGATCAACCTGGACCTAGTCCTTTGGCTTGGTGTTCTGAGACTGTGCCTGGCACCGAATCGGAGGCTCAGTCCCTGGTTGTTAAATGAGTGCTTGAATGCCTGAGAGTTCCCCACCTGTGCCTGCACTGGGCTGTTGTGGGTCTGCCCAGCAGACACCAAGCCCCTCCCTCGTGAGTGCGCCATCTTTGAGTGCACAGGCCCTGGCACACAGAAGTACTCAGAAATGTGTGTTGGGCTCGGATGAAGCAACAAGGCAGAGAACTTGGGTAAGACGAGTATCATTTTGCAGTCCTCTGGGTAGACCTTCATCTTAGCCAGAACAGGAGCAGGTCAATGGTCTGACACAAGGTCATTCCTTCTCCACCTTGTTCCTGACCCTGCCTTATCCCACTTGGGATGGTGGAGACACATACATGTCAATTTCAAAACTTACCACAAAGCCACATTCATCATACAGTGTAGCTGACATAAAATTAGATCAGTGGAATAGAATTGAGAGTCCAGAAATAAACCCACTCATCTGTGGACGATGCTTTTTAACAGAGACTACTCAGTGAGGAAAAAATATTCTCTTCAACAAATGGTGGTGGGACAACTGGATAGTCATATGTGAAAAAATGGCACTAGTTCACACAATTCACAAAATATTTCTAAAGGAATCAGACTATATGGAAAATCTACAACTCTAAAGCTCTTAGAAGAAAATACAGGGATGAATTTTCAAGGTCTTCAGTTCATCACAGGGTTCTTGGCTGCAGTACCTAAAGCAAACACAGCCAAAGATAAAATATATAAATTTGACTTCACCAGGATTCAGAACTTTGGTGCTTTAAAGAACACAATAAATAAGTGAAAACAACTCATAGAATGGGATAAAATATGTATAAATTATATATCTGATAAGGGCCTTCAATATGCTGAATATTTGTGTCTTCCCCAAAGTCTTCTGTTGAAACCTAATCCCCAATATGATGGTATTAGAGGTGGGGTCTTCAAGAGATTAGGTCATGAGGGTGAGGTCCTAGTCAGTGAGATCAGTGCCTATATAAGAGGCCAAAGGGATCAAAGTTCACCCCTTCTACTGTATGAAGACATGGCTAGAAGACCATCTATGAACCAGGAAGCTATCCTCACCAGACACTCAATTGCTGGCTCCTTGATCTTGGACTTCCAAGAAACAAATTTCTGTTGTCCACAAGGCACCCAATTTTTGGCATTTTAGTATCATGGCCTGAATGGACTACAATAGGATCTAGTGTCCAGAATATATAAAGAGCTTTTACAACTCAACAATAACTAATTTTAAAAATGGGCAAGTGATCAGAACAACATTTTCAAAGAAGATACACAAATGGTCATTAAGCACATAAAAAGATGGTCAGTGTCTTAGTCATTAGAAAACTGTAAATCAAAACCACAATGAGATACTATCTCATACCCACTTAGATGATTAGAATAAAAAAGAAAGACAACAACTAGTGTTGGTGAGGCTACAGTGAAATTGGAACCCTCATGGATTGCCAATGGAAACATAAAATGAAACAGCTTCCCAAAACAGTTTGGCAGTTCCTCAAAAACTTGAACAGAGAATTACCATATGACCCAACAATTCCACTCCCAGGCATGGACCCAGAAGAACTAGAAACAAATATTGACACAAAAAACGTATATATGAATGTTCATGGCAGCATCATTCACAATAGCCGAGAGGTGAAAGCATTCCAATGTCTACTTGTTCAGAAAAGCAGAAAGAAAATTGGTATGTTCATGCAGGATAATGTTTAGCCAAATAAAGAAATGATACTGATTCATGCTTAAACCATTATGCTCAGTGAAAGAAGCCAGACACAAGAAGTCACATACTGTACAGTTTCACCTACAAGAACCATTCAGAATAGGTAAACCCACAGAGACAGGAATCAGCTTCGTGATTGCCAGGGACTTGGGGTGAGGGACATGGATTGTTCATGGCAGGGTTTCTTTTTTAGGTAAAGGTAGTATTTTGGAACAAGATATGTAAGTGATGGTTACAACACATTGAGGCTGTCCTAAAAGTGCACTTTAAAATTGATGGTTTTATAGGATGTGAATTTTACCTCCAGAGAAAGCAACATGGAGTCCTGGTTTCCAGTCATGTGTATGGAGTCGGATTCTCTAGAGGCGAAATCCAGGGATTTGAATGAGTTGAAAGTTCCTCTGGGATGCTGCTTGCAGGCCACAGAGCCTGGAGCTTGGTGGGAAGAGTGGAATAGGTTTGGGAAGGGCAGCGAGGCCCAGGGTGTGGAAGGAGCAGGTTGGTCCTCTTCCTGAGACTGCCCTGGATTCTCTTTCTCTTAGGAAGGCAGATGTTCCTCCCTGATTCCCTTCCCATCTCCCAGAGTTTCCCATCACTCCTCAAAGAGCTGCTTCTGTCCCCAAATTGTGGGCTGCTCACCTGCCATGGCCTGGGGCTGGGGCAGGCTCTCTGCACGTGTTTCTCCAATTAATCCTCACCATGAGCTTCAAAGGAGGTTGTTATGCTCTCCTTCTCCAGCTGAGAAAACTGAGGCTCTAAAAGGATAAATATTTGCCTACAGTCACTTGGGCAGACTTGAGAAACCAGATCTGTCCTTTGCCAGAGACCAGGCCCTGGTCCGCCTCACCATTCTCCTGCCAGGGCCTAAGAGCCTGGTTTCCTCCACCGCCACCAGCCAACGGGGCTCGGAGACACACCTGCAGGTGCCGCCAACAGCCCTGTGCGGGTGGCTCTCGTGCAGAGAAATTGAGGCTCCAAAAGGTCCCCTGGCTTGCCCAGGGTCCTATAACCAGCATAGCAAGAGGAATGTGCCCCGGGAGCTGGCCTTCTCAGGCCTCCATGTGCTGGACCAGCCGTGTCTGTCACCAAGGGGGTCATTTACAACCTGCCCTCCCCTGCCATGAACATTATATTGATTTATATGTTGATATTGGATACATTAATTTTATATTTGCATATTGTATAACATATAAATCATACATATATAATCATTGGGGTAAAGAAAATAAAGAAAAAAAGTAAAAGAAAGGAAAGAAAACAAATACTATATTACCTAAAATGAAAAAAAAAACTCAACTATTTATTCAATACTTTTCCAATATTTTTTCCACGCAACAGTTTGAACTTTGGTCCTTTAGTTACAGGCTGAGGTAACACTATTTTATGTAACTAATTGTCTCATAGTTAATATGTGAATTTCCAGAACATCTGTGAAGTGCACAGTTTAGGCACTTACTAAGTCATTCAGTGAGGTAGTGTTTGACTTTATTATTATTGAATTTTGAAATAGCCAACTACCATCAAAAATGCCCATTTAAATGTTAAAGGTATTATTGGAAATTTTTCAAATCATTCCTGTATGAACTAAAGCCTGCACTTACCAAATGAAAACATTACATCCAGCAGTTGACGTGGAGTCACTGTTCTCAGTTTTGACTACCCTCCAAGTTCTGGGTCTTTGTCTTTGGAACCACTGCGCATGATGAGTTCATTGCCAAGGCTGCTGGAAACATGAGCCACACCTGCACGGGGTCCGAACAGAGGGAAGCCAACCGTCTAATCAGGAATCTGCAAACCACCTTCCACATGGAACCCAGTGTTGGTTAAAGGATAATTAATAAAACTTTGCTCATCTGAAGCTTATTTGTGTACTTTGAAAACTCAACCAGTTACTGTTTAGACCTTGAACCAAAAATGAATTTTTCACAAAGGAAAAATTTTCCAGTGGCATTTAGAATAGCTGGCACAGGTTGACCATGCAAAGCAGATCAATTTTTACTGTTTTATTGGGGTTTTTTTCAATATCTCTTTGTTGTTGGTTTTCTGGTATTGGGGATTGAACCCATCACCTCCCTCCTGCTAGGAAAGCACTCTGCCACTGAGCCACACTCCAGTTCACTGTTATTATTTTGTAATTTTTTCATAGACTCTGCTTCCCGAACTGCCTGTATCCAGGGAAGACCTCACCCACCAGCTGCACCTGGTCTGAGCAGGCCTCAGTTAACATCTCAGCATCTACTGTCAAGGGGATAAACTGAAAGCAAGGACCCCTTGCTGGCCTTCTAGAAAGACCAACTTTCTGGGAGATTCCTGCTCCCCAGCACAACCATTCTCAGGACTCCTGGGCTGTCAGTTCAACCTGTGGCTCCCTTATTGCCTGGGTCCTAGTTGGCTTCCTGCCTCTTTCAGGAGGCTGGCTACCCCATCGTCCTTCCACTGCAGGTGTGTAGCCCCCAGGCACCTGTGTGCTACCAGCTCCTTCTTTGTCCAGCACTGAGCCACCCCAAGGTGCATCTAGGAAGGGGCTTGGCATCCAGCTCCATTTCCATGGCATCCAACACCAATAATGTGGATTGTTAGCATTGCTGAATGAAAGGGCAGAGGCAGGAGGGGTTACAGCTGGGTGATAGGAATTCCACAAAATGGTTTAATATCCCAGTGGCCTGGAGGTTGCCTTCCATTCCTTCCTGTGTGGAAAGCACATTGCTCACCCTACTTTCAGGAAGACCATGAGGGTGTATGTGGCAGGGGGTTGGTTATCATCTCTGCCCTCTTCCTGGCCACACTCTGGGCTTAGCACTAGGTATTATCTCATCTCAAACTCACGATGACCTTTGAGGCAGTGGTGTGCTGGCAGTTTGGAGGGAACTCACAGTTCCAACCAGCCAGGCAATATAAAACTCTCTAGGAAAAGGCACCCCCCTGTGGGGCCTGAGGTCCTCAAGGCCTACTGTCCCTCTTCTGCTGGTTGGGCCCTCTCCTCTGATGCAATCCAGGCCTCATCCTCTCTGCTGGCATCCCTTGCATGGCCCCAACATGGCTTTCTCTCAGACCGTTGCTAACCAGCAACTTCTTTTACCTCAAGGCGGGAGGAGGCAATCTGACTGACAGCAACCCCCAACCCCTCCATTCAGTTGTCTCTCCCTGTTTCACCCCACCATGGCCAGGCAACTTCCTGCTGGGGTACTGGAGCCAGGCTGGCCTAGTAACCATGCTGTCTAATGAAGAGAAGTTCTATCACTTCTATGACCCTCATTTTATAAACAAGGACATCAGAGAGACTTGACGACTTGCACCGGTGCCAGGCCCAGGACCAGGCCTGCCATGCACTGAGTCCCGGGCCTTTTCAGTCCCGGCTCTCCTTCCCTCTGCTGCAGGCAGGCCGCAGCAGATCCCCTGCAGGCCCCGTGCTGCATGGCTGCTGGTAATGGACTGCCTGTGCGGAGTTGTTAAGCTATTTGAAGCCGTCCAGGGAAACCCGCTCTGCGCAACTATCAGCTCTGCTTGGCAAAATACCTGGAGCGAGATTTTATTTCTGCTGGGCATGATTATGGCTATTGATTTTAGAATCTGAAAATTCAATAAAACAGATTAAATCTCCCAAGGAATGAGCACATGGACCACCAAGCAGCCTCGCTGGGGGCACGAAGGCACCGTGGGTGGGATTGAGATGCTGGGTAGGTATCAGGCGGAGCAGCCACAGGCCCGTGGGTGAGCAGGAGACAGCCTGAGCCTAGCTCCAGGGGAAGCATCTACCCACAGGGCTGTCAGTCCACACCTGACACCAGCCTGGAGCTCCCCACATGCACAAAAGCCACAGGGTGATGAGAACATGGTCCCTCCTTCTGCAAGACACCTGCCAGGCTCCACATCATCAGAAAGGTGGAGGGAAGTTTCTAGATCCAAAGAAACCAAAGGGACCCAGCAACCAAAATCTTGGCACAGAAGACAAAAACGGGCAGTCCTGGCTCAGTGAAAGCTGAATGAGGACTAGGGTTCAGAAGATAGTAGAGAATTGCTGTTAACTTTGAGGTGTGATACGAATTCTGTGAGAAACTGTCCTTATTCTTAGGAGACACACTGAAGTATTTAAGTGAGAAATGTCCTGATGTCTGCGACTCACTTTAAAAGATCAATGTTTAAAAAATCTACTGATCTGTGTTCATATTTTTGAAGCAAATAGAGCAAATTATGAACACTTTTCAAATCCAGGTAAAACGTTTACAGATATCCATTGTACCATTATTTCAACTTGTTTTCTGTTTTTAATTTTTAATAGTAAAATGTTAAGGAAATAAAAAGACAAGAGACTCATAATCTAGCGAGTTCTGTAAAATATTCAACAGGGGATAATGAACACAGGCCTGGGATGTGCTAATGACAGGCCAGGAGGCCCTGCCACGTGGAACAGCTACTTTCTGACTTCTGACAGCAGAATACAGAAGAGCTCTTCCAAGGGCTGGCTCCCGGGTTATCATGGGCCAGAGGAAGGGAAGCTAACTGTCACCACCTGGCATAGAGAAATGCCACCAGGCAGAGAGGAGCAGAGACTCTATGCAGAGTTCTTGCTCTAGGACTCTGGCCAGCCCCAAGACCTGGGGCCAGTCCTTGAGGAACTCAAGGCCAGTTGAGATGGGCCAAACCCTTTATGCAGGGCACTGGGAGACATAAGAGTCACAGGGTGTGTCCTATTGTCAAAACACCAAAAAATTCCCACCAGAGAGCCCCCACCCAGGAAACAAATGACAGTAGATTGGGGTGGAATGAACAGGGAAGAGACCGGGCATGCTCAGGGGAGAAGCCAGCCAGGATTTAGGCTGCCCAGGGCAGAGGCAGATTGTGCTGAGACAAGCTAAGTGAGTATCGTTGACCTACAAATTTAGGGGGGCACTCCTCATTTTGAGGCCCAGGGCATTTTAACACAGTGGCTTTCATGAGTTGTTTGGATAGATCCCTAAAAAATAAACACTAAGTGAAATGCACCAATAAAAAAATACGTGGAAAAAATAAACACTACGGTTGCAGTTTTCAAAAACATCACCGAGCATGACGTGAAACAGACAGGAGCCCACTCCTAGCTTATTGGCAATGCCTGTCTACAAAGCTCAAGTTGGGCTTGGGCCAGAAGCCAGGCTTGGGGAGCCGGAAAGCAGGACCTGAGGTGAATTTGGGAAGAGCCAGTAGTCAGGGACAGCCGAGTATTCCTGAATGCAGTTTGAAATTCTCCATGACATTTCCACACAGCTCTAAAGCAGGGTCAAGACAAAGGTGTCCGTCTCTTTGGAAAAATGACCAAGGCCAGGGATGCACAGGGAAGTCACAAGCTGAGCCTGGAGCACCTAGATATGGCAAGAAGTGATGGAGGGCTGGAAAAAATGAAGGGGACATCCACAGGGATCCAGGAGTCACCCCAAAAAGGGCTCCCGCTGGCCAAATCGAGGACCAGTTAGGCACCAGAATGAATAAACTGTTAAAATAGGAATCTATTTTATTTATTTTATTCCTATTTTATTAAAATAGGAATCTATTTGTATCTACACCAGGGATTCCCAACCAGGGGCAACCTTGTCTCCCTAGGGCACATTTGATAATGTCTGTAGATATTTTTGGTTGTGAACTGGGAGGGAGATAAGCTACTGGAATCCAGTGGGAAGAGATCGAGGATCCTGCTAATCTTCCTACAGTGCACGGGACAGTCCCCAGAACAAAGAATTATCTGGTTCAAAATGTCAGTAGCGTCCAAGAGGAGAGGAGATTCATGCTAATGAGAGAGAGATTTATCTAATGGCAAAAATGTAAACAAAACTAAATGGGAGTGAGTAGGGTGCAGCTTCTTACTTACAGTCTACCACTGAGTATTGATTGGTAGAGGCAGAGGGGCACCTAAGCTGGAAGACAATGATTTTGTCACAGTGAAGATTGTCCCAGGCAAGAAGCATTGATGGGTGCTAAATCCAGGGTCGGTTATTTCAATGAGGAGAAGGAACTTTGCAAGGTCTGAAGCATCTCCCAGAGACTGTTTACTTGTTGCAAGGGGAGAGAAACTTGTAGAGAATCATTGCCACATCCTGGCATGGTGGGAATTAAAGTCACCACAAGGGGCAGACAAGCAATGTGCCCTCCAGATGAGATGTCCTGAGAAGAATACAACAGCGTCGGTGCAGTATTCCAGCCAGAGGAGTCTAACCTGAATCTAACCTAAAATGACAACATTCTAAGATGTTTTTTCTAAAAAGGCCTCTATCTTTCATACTTGCCAATGTCATAAGAAAATAAAAAATAAAAAAAACTGGGGATATCTTCAGTGTATGTGAGACAAAGAGCTGTGATAACTAAAAGCCCATCATGATCCTAGGCAGGATCCTGTATTGAAGGAGAAATAGGGCTATAAACAATTGACAAAATGAGCATGTGATAGTAGATTAAAGTATTGTGTGTATTTAAAATTTTCCTGATGTTGCTAAGTATACTTTAGCTATCATGTTAATCCATTTTTCATTACTTTAATGAAATGTCTGAGGCTGGGTAACTTTAGAAAGAAAAGAGGTTTATTTGGACTCAGGGTGCTGGTCTCTGATCAAGGAGTTACATCTGGGGAGGGTCTTCTTGCTGACAGAGTCCCAAGGTGGCATCAGGCATCTTGTGGCAAGAGCCAGGGACTGTGTGTATCCTCTGATCTCTCTCATTTCTTATACAGCCACTGAGATTAAATCTTGGGGACTCTACCCTGATGACCTTATCTATCCTAATCACCTCCCAAAGGCCCATCTACAAACACTATAGTCAGATTGAATTTTCATTCTCTTAATGTCTCAAAATGAGGATTAAATTTCAACACATGAGCTCTTGGGTACCATTGGGGACACTCCGATCATATCCAAATCATAGCAGTGCTGTAAGAGAAAAACCTAACTCTTAGGAAACACATAGCTCAAGTATTTATAGGCAAAGAGGCATGATATATGATGGTATATGCAATTTTACCCTCAGGTGGCTCAGAAAAAAAATCTATGTCTGCGTGTGTGTATACATATACTTATGTAGAGGTACACACACACACACACACACAGAGAACAATAGGCTAAGTAATGCCCCCTTAAAATACCCACATCCTAGTCCCCCAAACCTGTGACTGTTACCTTCTATGGGAAAAGGGACTTTGCAAATGCAACTAAAGATCTTGAGGTGGGGAGACAGCCTTGGATTACATAGGTGTGCCCTAAACGTCATGACCTTGAAAGGAGCCCTACTAAGAGGGAGGCAGGAAATTGGAGGCAGTGATAGGAAATGTAACAATAGAAGACAGAGGTTGCAGGGATGTGAGGTAGGTGTCTGTATTAATCAGCTTTCCGTTACTGTAACAAATACCTGAGATAAATCAACTTAAAAAGAGAGGAGCTTTCTTTTGGCTCATAGTTTTAGGGGTTCCTGTCCATGGTGAGTTGGCCCCATTACTTTTGGGCCTGTGGCAAGGTAGCACTTCATGACAGAGAAAGCTGCTCCCTTCATGACAGGGAAAAGGCAGAGAGTGGGGTCTCACAATCCCCTCGGAGAGCATGTTCCCAGTGACCTGAAATCTCCCACTAGGTCCCACTTCTTAAAGGGACCACCAGCTTCCCAAAGCAGAAAGCCAGGGACCAGGCCTTTAACACATTGGTTTTTGGGGGATATTCTGGATCCAGACTTACAGCAGGGACACACAAAGGAATATGGGTGACCTTCAGAAGCTGGAGAAGGCAAGGAATTGGATTCTCTTCTGGAAACTCCAGAAGGAACAAGCCTGCTGACTCCTTCACTTTAGCCCTGTGAAACTGGTTTTGGACTTCTGGGCCTAGAGAATTCTAAGAGAATAAATTTGTGTCTTTTTAAGCCACAGAGTTTGTGATGCTTTGTCATAGCAGTCATTGGAAGGTAATACATATACAGGCCCATGTACAGACCTAGACAGGGACATGCGCACATAGAGTAGATCTTCATCATTCATGGATTGCATGCTTGCAAAATTCTCTACTCACTGAAATTTCTTTATAACCCCCAAATCAATACTTGGTGGCTTTTGTGGTCATTTGCCAGTGTGCACTGCCGTGGTGAAAAGTGGCTTGCACAACGTACACATTCCCAGTGGAAGTAGAACAAGGTTTTCTTGTTTCCACTCCCATGGTACAAATGCCCTTTTCATGATCTGTCTTCACTTTTTAAGTTTTCTGTTGGTGATTTTGCTCTTTAATGCAGCCCCCAAACATAGAGGTGCAGTGTACTGTTCCTAAGTGCAGGAAGGCTGTGATGTGCCTAGTGGAGATGTGTGCATAGCATGGGCTTGGTCAGGCATGAGCTGTAGTTATGTTGGCCTGGAGTTCAATGGAAATGAATCATAGTATAAAGTAAGCAAGGTGCCTTTTTTTTTTTTTTTTTTTTTTTTTTTTTTTTTGTGCAATGCTGAGGATTGAACCCAGGGCCTTGTGCTTACGAGGCAGGCACTCTACCCACTGAGCTATATCCCCAGCCCAGCAAGGTGTCTTTTTAAAAGAAACAAGGCTATGGATTGATCAGCTGACAAAAAAAATTGTTACAACCAGAAGCTTATAGGAAAAAATCCTGCACTTTGCCTGAGAACTATGGTTCTGCAGGCATCAATTGGTCACAGCGAAGTTATATAACATGACCACCAAGAACAAAGAAAATGGACTCTATGTATTTAGAGAAAGAATGTGTAAAAGTGAGAAAGCAAAGGGAAAGAGTGATTCTGGGTCAGGAAATATGGGTATTCTTGGTAATATTCTTGCAACTTTTCTGTTAAGTTTGAAACTATTTCCAAATAAAGTGTTGAAAGAGTAGCTGTGTAGAGCCACTTGACATACAAAAAAGTCTGGTGTCTGATCAGGTGTCGGCACTCCATGTTTTTAAGTTTAATGGGGAACTGGTGTTGGGGAAAGGGCTATGGTGGTACCTGGATGGGTCACAGGAGCAGATGAGCTCACAGGAGTGGCTACACTGTGTGCAGTAAGGAATGAAGATCCAGGGTAGAGACTGAGCTCTGTGGTCCCTGTTGGCACCAAGGGCAGCCATGTCAGAAATAAGGGAAGGGCACTCAGTGGTCGCTATCCATAATTCCCTTGGGCAGGAGAAGTGGACAAGTAGCTCAGGGAGAAGCAGAGCACTCTCCTCTGTTACTGGCTAAGCAAAAGGCCCTGTCAGCCTTGCAATGAACCTGGCCCCACCCAGTCCCCACACCCAATCATAAGCTCATTGATCCTTGTTGTGTTCTTCTCGTGCACCCACCTGAATGACATTTTACTTGGTGTCTCATCTCACATGGAACATGTGCTCAAAGGCACTCTTGGTTTCCCCCCAGACCTGACTCCCTCCCAGTTTTCCTCATGAATGTAAATGGTACCATTTTCCACCTAGTTTCCAGAGCTTGAATTTTTTAAATGAATCTCTGACTTCTGCTCCGTTTTGTTGTTGCTTTGTTTCTGGTGCTATTTAGTTCAGCAAAATGTACAGACCTTAAGTGTTAAATTTGATATGTTTTGACCCATGCATACACCTGTATAACCAACACCTCAGTCAGGATATAGAGTATTTCCATCACCCTGGAAATTCCTCTCATTGATTTTTCAAATGTCAAACCAATTGTACATTCCTGGGATAAATTTCATTTTTTCATGATTATTCCCTTTTGACATATTACTAAATTAGGTTTGCTAATATTTTGTTAAATAGACTGAACAATGGCCTCTAAGAGATGCCCACACCTTCATCCCCGGCACCTGCGAATGTTCCCTTCTGTGGCAAAGAGGGTTTTGAAGATGTGATTAGGTTGAAGATCTTGCAATGGAGAGATGATCCTGGATGATCCAGGCAGGTTCCTCACAAGCAGGAGGCAGAGGGAAGATCTGACCCCAAAGGAAGAAGAGAGAACTGAGGCAAGAGGCTCCCTGGCTGAATAGCTCTGAAGATGCAGGAGGAAGAGCAAAGATGGCAGCTCTAGAAGTGGCAGAAGGAAGGGAAAGAAAGTCGCCCCTGGATCTTCTGTTGGGGGTTTAGCCCAGTCAAGCTGATTTCCAACTTCTGATTTCCAGAACTGTAAGAGAACAAGCCCGTGCTGTTTTAAGCCACCATTGTCTGTGGTGATTAGCCACAATGGCATTAGGAACTAAGCTCAAGGAATTTTCTTGTATCTAAATTCATAAGGAAAGTTGTTCTATAATTTTTTCTTTCCATGTCAAAATGTCAGATTTTGATCAGGGCTCTTCTGGCTTTCATAAAACAACTTAGTGTTTCTTGCTTTTCTCTTTCCTGAAAGAGTTTGTGTCAAATTAACTTTATTTCTTCCTTAACTGCCTGATAGAATTTACTGGTGAAACCATCTTGACTTGGAGTTTTCTTTATGGAGAGATTTTTAAATTATCTGTGCTCTTCTTTGAGAGAGGACTGTTTAGATTTTCTATTTCTTAATGAGTCAGTTTTGGTAAGCCAGGCTTCTCAAGAAATTCATTTCATTTAAATTGACAATTATCAATATAGAGCTGTTCATACTATTTCCCTTGTTATCATTTTAATGTCTGTTATATGCAGTGCTATTGCTTCTTCCATTTTTGATAGTGGTAATTTTCACTTGCCCTCTCTTTTCCTTGGTTTATCAATTTTATCTTGTCAAAGAATCAATGTTTTTCTAACTTCTTAAGGTGACTGCTTTGATCATGATTTTAATTCTTTTTTTCTAATTGTTTCTATTACTATTATGCTTCTAGTACAAATTTAGCTTTAAGTACTGGGTTAGCTGCTTTCCACAAATTTTGATGTATTATGTTTTCATTATAATTCAGTACAAAAACTTTTAAATCTTTCCCTCATATTTTTCTTTGATCTGTAGTCCATTGGCTATTTACAAGTATGTTAATATTCAATACTTAGGAATATTCTCCTTTTAAAAAAATTCCTAATTACATTCTATTGTTATCAGAAAACATATTCTATGGTATTTTCATTTTTCATATTTTATCGAGATTATTTTATGGTGTAGCAAATTGGTCTATCTTCATGAACATTTCATATGCACTTAGGAAGAACATGTATTTTGCAGATTCTGCAGGCTTGCATCCAGGTCTGCTCCTTCCCAATTCTGTGAATTAAGCATATTACTTAACTTCCCTGAGCCTCAATTTTCCTGAAAGTAAAATGGGAGTAAATGATATGTTATGGATCTAAATATGTTGTAATGAGAATGAAATAACAAGCTCTCAGCACACTGATAGCCCATTGAGTGATAGCTGTTCTCTCCCCCTTTTACTCCTTGTTATCATGATTTTGATCATAATTATTATTACTACTGTGTTGCAATCATCATCAGTTGAACACAACCGATGATTAAGCCCTGCCCCCAGGGGGAGTTTCCAGTGGATCATATTATATTCAGTTAGAGATTTCTTCTCCCCAGGAAGACTACGTCACTTGCTTTGCGTCTCACCCAGAGGCTCTTAAGAAAGGAGGTGCCTTCTCCACCACTTTCTTGAAGCCACAGTGGTGCGCTGCTGCAGCCAGATTCACGGATCTGCCAGCCTCCTGGGAACACCTGGTGTTTGAAAAACCATTTGCTTGCTGTTTTGGGGGTTGCCTAGATGGTGTGTTTTTGGCTAACTATCTCCATTAGGGTACCTGCATCAAACCTTCCATATCTCTTGCACATTACAGGCACTCTTTGAGTTGTCTTTACTCTTGGCAGATGATGGGTCTGGATATGACCTGTCAGGCTGCATATGAACCTTCTTCAAAATTGCTCACCCTTGCCTCTGTTGCCTTCTGGCGTCCAACATGGCAGAAGAGCACTCCGAAGCCAGCCTGATTCTTGTTCCTTGAGATGTAACTCTTTTCATCTTCTGCCTTGGTGCTTAAGGATGTTTTTCTTCAAAATGTAATCAAAAAAGATTTGTAATAAGTAAAAATAGCTTTCTTGATTGGTTTTGCTCTTAGATGATCTTTTCTTGATCCACATACACAGTTCCTTGACATGGAATTTTTTTTTTGGAATTTTTTTTTATATATAATACACTTGATTGCTGGTTCCACATTATTTTATTTATTCAAAACTTTTTGAGGACAACACAGTATTCCAGGCCCTGGGAGATCCAACAGGGATCAAGATATAATCCCTGCCCACAGGGAGCTCACAGATTATTAAGAAGCAATCAGCAAACGAGGGAAAACAATAACCAAGAACTCCAGGCAGCTGCCAGAGGGGACATGGGGATGATAAAACAGCATGAGGAGATGAGAATGCAGTGGACAGGGAAGATCTGACCAAGGGAGAATTTTAGCAGAAAGATTTTCTTTCCTTAGGAATATCTTTTTTTAAAATTTATTTATTTTATTTTGTTGTGTTTATTATTATTATTAATTATTATTGCAGTATTGAGTATTGAACCCAGGGACACTTTACCACTGAGTCACATCCCCAGTGCTTTTTAAATTTTTTATTTTGAGACAGGGTCTTGATAATTTGCCCAGGCTGTCTTTGAGTTTGCAATCCTCCTGCCTCAATCTCCAGAGTCACTGGGATCGCAGTTCTGTTCTCTACCCTGAGTAGGCAGTGTAGTCATTTGTATCATCTGCATCTATTTTTTCCATTTACTCAGCAATCTGGAGTCACTTGCTAAATTTGTCTTCCAGTCATTAACTTGTCCTGTCCCTTGTACACCTTCCTGCCTCTGGTAGGGATCTTCCTTCCTTCTGGCCTGTGGGTCCCCTGTCCCCTTTGCCCCGCTCCCCGCTCCTGTCACACCCTGCTGACTTCAGTCTCAGCCTCCCTCCCCTCCAGCCTTCTCATTCTTGTTCTTGTTTCTTGGAGCAGGCCCCCTGTGGCTTCTTGAGACAGTCTATGGTTTTCTGAGATTTTATCCCTACTTGCATTAAACCATTCTCAGGAGCCCTTTCCCTCCTCTGAGGAATCCTCAGAATGACTTGCCTTTCTCTTGCTCTGCAGTATCTTTTCATAGGTCCCTTCAGGAAGCTGGCTGATCTCAACCTACCCTTGGGTGTGGGTCATGAAGTCCCCTTCACAGAGGGTCAGTGGGCAGGATGAAATTGTGGAGCTCTGGCCCCTGGAATGACCACCTGGTGAGGGTTGTAGGTCACAGAGTCCAGTCCCATCCCCAGGGCACTGGGATACCACTGTCTCCTCCTTACTGCCTTGGGCTCAGTCACACCCAGCAGATGGAGCACCTAGAAACACCTGGCCCCCAGAAGGCACTGTCGCCATGATTCCCACCTCTGCCCCTGCATCCGGTGCTTGACTTAGGCAAGAGAACTTGCTACTCCTTGAGGTCTCTCTTCCAGTGCTCCCAGAAACCCCACAGCTGGAGAGGTTATTTACGTTAACCTCCTATTTAGAAATTAAGCTCCGATCTGGAAATTAAGGATTGTAATTTAGCGTTAACCCAGATGTCAAGATGAAATGAGACACACTGTGAGGGAAATTGAATTCCATATTGCCAAAGACCCATTTTATTTATAATAACCAGCCACTCACATCGTGCCAATATTGATGGATCATATGTTTAAATTTTTGATAGCTCATTCATTTCTATAATTACATTTATTTCAAATTAAATAAGTCTCACACACCCTTAATATACAAAGAGACAAAATTAATTTGTGGATCAGAATTAACCTGCCATTCAACCCCCAGAACTGTCCTTTCTCAGAGCCCTTGGAGAGTGGCATTCTGCCATTTCAGAGAAGACTACTTGCATATGAACAACTTTTAGCCTGGCAGGGGCTTCATCCTTGGGCTTAGAGGGAAGTGTCTTTGCAAAAGTGACCAGGAGTGGACTTACTCATCCATAGGCTCAGATGTGGAGATGAGCCCTTTTATCAACAGTGCCACTCTGCCCAGAATATAGCTAATGCAGTCATGGGTACAGTAGCCTAGGGTTCCATGAAAAGGGATGTTTGCTGACATATGTTCCCAGCCCCCAGTAACCTCAGGCAAGATTCCTCCAATTGCCCTTCTACAGTAGTGTGGTAGAAAAGCAAGGCAGTAGAAATAGGCACTGCCTTCTACTCACATCCATTGCCACGGCCCCACCTCCTAACCACCACTGGCTTGTCTGAGAATATAGTCATGAACAAATATGGCTGATCAGATGGGCATGAGGATTCTGAAGAGCTGGGCTGTATGGGCGATGTTAATGAATGTGGAGAGGCCCTCCTACATGGACAGCCAGAGTTAGCACCATGAATTCTATGGGAAAGAGAGTGCAGCACCTTGCAAAGATGGGCATAGGTGGAGAATCAGCAACCAATGCTACAGAGAGGAAGCCATGCTTGCCCTGGACTCTCTGGGGCCAGTTCCTTGCATAACAGAGCTATTTCCTCAGTATATCCTCTTGCAAGTCAGGGGACAGTGAAAGCCAGGTTGAAAGAAGCATAATCCCACAGGTCCTGCCATGACAGTAGAGCGTGGAAGAGTGGCAGGTGACATCTAGGCCTGAGAGGGTTATAGACAGTCCCCGAGTTGTCCTGCTGGAGGGGGAAGCTGAGGTTAACTGTAGAGGCAGGCCTGTGAGACCTGCTGCATCTCAGGACTGGAAACATAGCAGAGGGATGGTCTGGGAAAGAGAATGGGGGATCAGCTCTATCCCAGAGTACTAGGGGAGTCAATAAGGATCATACATACGTGTCAAGGTAGCACTGGTCATGGCTAAATGAAGGCAGGATCGGACATGGCACATCTCTAGGTCCTACACAGGCCCAACCCATGTGGACATTGAGAAGTGGAACGACCCCCCTCAACATGTGCCTCCCCCACTCCAATTATCCTGGCCCCAGGAGCTGGAGTACAGGGGTCATTCTCAACTAATGATATAAGTTGGTTTCTGAATTAAACCCACATGGTAAGAAATCACTGCCTTTGACTCAGTTTACTTGTAAGTAACTTGGCATTAACCCAGTGTCTTTGTAAAACTTGGATCCACTTTCTGTGTCAAACAGAATAGGAATTAAATGGAATGGTTGCAAAGCTTTGCTTTGTGTACTTGACTCTAAGCACGGAATTCTGCTCCCAGAACCTGCATTTCATCAGCCCCCAGGGGAATGAGAGGGTTCTCTGACCACACCTGAGAACCAGATTGAGCCAACACTCCATGGAGTCATCATGACTGCTTCAAAGAGTTGGAGGGCTGGCATGTGGCAAAGGGAATTATGTCGCCTCTTCAGAGGATCCAATGTCATCAGCCACAGGCAGGGCCATGTCAGCTCTTCACGGTCTCAGTTGCTATGTGGGGGCTCTGCCCCAGGACTGATGGCCATGACTGGACTGCAAAGAAGAAAGACACTGTTAGGTTAGTTCAGCAAAAGGACTTCTTTTTTTTCCTGATAATATTTATTTTATTTCTTATGTGCATGTGTGGGAGGGGGTGATGGTGTGTTTCTGGGATGCAGGCACTTAAGTCAGTGCTCTACCATGGAGTCTTGTATATATTTTTTAATTGACACATAGTAATTACACATATTATGGGATAAATGTGGCATTTCAATTCAGTGTGATTGATCAGATCAGGGTCCTTGGCCTATCTATTGCCTCAAACATCTACCATACCTTGTGTTGGGGGCATTCAAAATTCCCTCTATTAGCTGTTATGAAACAGTCAAAGAACTATTATCCAGCATAATTCTCCTACTGTTCTATAGAACATTCTAAGCCATTCCTCCCGCACAACTGCACCCTGCACCACTGACCATCCTCTCTCCACTGGCCCTTTCCACACCCTTCCCAGGCTCTGGCACTCACTATTTGCTCTCTGCTTCTTTGAGATCAACTTTACCTTCTAGAATTGCAGAAGAACGTGTGGTATTTGTCTTTCCCTGTCTCCCTTACTTCACTTATGTAATGTCTTCCAGCTCCATCCATGCTGCTGCTAATAACAGAATTTCACTCTTTTTATGGCTGAATAGTATTTTGTTGTGTATATATAACAAATTTTCTTTATCATTCATCTGTTGGATATGTACTTGTTATGGTTTGGACATGATGTGCCCCCCAAAGCTCCTACATTATTAATGCAGGAATTTTCAGATGAAATTATTAGATTGTGAGAACTGTCACCTAATCAGTCCATCCTAGTTTGAATGGACTAACTGGATGGTAACTGTAGGCAGGTGGGATGTGGCTGGAGCAGGCAGGTCACTGGGTATGTGCCCTGGGATGGTGCACCTTCCCTATGTCTCCTACCCCCTCCTCCTGCTTCCCTGTCCCACCACAAGCTGAGCAGCTTTTCTCCCCAGGGCCGTTCCTCCATGATGTGCTGTCTCACCTTGGGCCCAGAGCAATGGAGTCTGCTGACTCTTCTACCAACTGAGACCTCTGAAACCATGAGCCCTAAATAAACTTTCCCTCCTGTAAGTTGTTCTTGTTGAGTATTTTGGTCACATCAACACGAAAGTTGACAAAAACAATACTCAGTAGCAGAATGCTGGGTCTATTGGTAGATCTATTTCTAGTTTTTTAAGGAGCTTCCATACTGTTCCATAGAACTGTACTAATTTATACTCCTACCAACAATATCCAAGAGTTCCCCTTTGTCCACATCCTTACCAGTCCTCATTGTTTGTTTTTTTGACACTAGCCATTCTTTTGGGGGTGAATGGGTATCTCATTGTGGTTTTTGATTTGCGTTTCTATTTTTTTATGTTGGGGATTGAATCCAGGGGTGCTTAACCATTGAGCCACACCCATAGCACTTTTTATTTTTTATTTTGAGACAGTGTCTTGCTAACTTACTGGAGGCCTCACTAAGTTGCTGAAGCTGGCCTCGAATTGGTGATTCTCTTGCCTCAGCCTCCCAAATCATGGGATTACAGTCCTGCACCACCACTTCTGGTTTGCTTTGCATTTCTTTGATGGTTAGTGATGTTGAATGTCTTTTCACACCCTTGTTCATCATTTGTATTGCCTCTTTTTAAGAAATGACTGTTCGCATTATTGGATGAAAGGATTTCTGAAGTTCTCTTTCATCGAAGAAATCGATAATTTTTTTTTTTTTAGTGGTACTACTGTAAATGGAACCCAAGGCCTTGTGCAAGCTAGACAAGTGCTCTACCACTGAGCCCATCACCAACCCAACAACTCCTTGTATTAAGCTCCTGTTGTTTGTGCAGTGCTAGAATGAAAAACAGTGGATAAAATCCAAGACCAGCCCCCAGGGAACTCCCAGTTACAAATATGAAAAGTCAATACATCTCCTGATCCTGAGCTTCTGGAAAAATTAACCCCTCAGGGGAATTGATACTCCCTAATTAGCTCCTGCAATCGCATAGCAATCCAGATATTGGAATTATTATCCTGACTTGACAGGTGATAAACCTGATTCCATGGCAGTAATTAACCTGCCCAAGGTTATATAATTAACAGGCAGAAGAAGCAAAACGAAGCCCTATCATCTCTCAAGCCCTTCCCAAGCATCCAAGTCTCTTTAAACAACCTTTTTTTCTAAGAGAAAAAAATGTCAAAACCCCCAACTTTCAAATCTCTGATTACATTCTGTGGACTTCAAACAGATTTCTCGAATGAAGCCTCTACTAGTCACATGCAAACTCTCGATTGTTTTTGCATATTTTTTCCACACCTGGAATTCAGATCTCTTTGCCTTCCCTCCCCTGAAGTCTCTTGCTCTCGGTTTGGTATAAATATTTCAGACTCTTCGGGCCCACAGAAGGAAAATGAAAAGAGTCTCCCTTCATGTGCTTCCTTGCACAGGTTCTGGGTCTCCATGGACAGGGCGCTGGGGACTTCTCGCAGGTGTGCTCTGCCAGGAAAAGAAAAGTCTCCACTGATGATTGATCTGGGCCTCCTGCCCTGTCTCCTGGGGCGGTTGAGCAAGCATGCAGGTAGTCCATCAGGACTGACCAGGGCTTGCTTAACTGCTAAGGTGCTTTGTGGCTGTTAACTTAGAGATGTCATTTAAAATTCAGTACTTACTGATGACTTCACACATTGCAGACTCTTGATACATGTTGCTTATAAGCTGGGAGGGATGGAAACCATAGAATCCAGGATGTGCTGCTTACAGGACTCTGATGCAGAGGGCCCTAGTAGGAGTCCCTGTTCTGACCCTGACTTACCTCCCAATTATCTCTTTGACAAAATGTGGCCACTGGGCACAGACCCATCAGAGTCACCTCGAGGGAAGAGAAAGAAGGCACCAGGTTGGGAGACTGAGATGAAGTGCTCAGGATCACCTAAATCCAGTGTTTTGATCCATTATAAAGAAAAATCTGTGGTTTCCAATAATAAAACAACAAAATACCTTCCTGGCTTCCCATGGTACCTACTACTTAATGCAATAAAAATTAGACACTGGACGTTATGGAGCTCAAGACTCTCAGAGTGGTAGAAGGAGGGTTTTGCTCCATAAGAGGCCTAGTCAAGGGGAGTCCCTAGGAGGGGACCCCTCTGTGCCAATGGAACTGACATGTGCTGCATATGGTAATAAAAATTTCTCATGTATGACAAATTTGACGTATGAACTTGGCTCTGGCACCTTCCCCAGAAATAGTGCTTTGGCAAGTAAGTATCCACAGGGCTACTTTCTGCTATAAGAGAAATTTCTACTCCATTTGCTTGAAACAACAAAGTAAAATCTACTGGCTCCTGTAACTGAGAAGGCCTGGTCTGCTGACTTCAGCTGAGGGCTGCACAGGAAGCTCAGACGATCCCACCGGAACTCTGCATTTCATGGTGGCAGTTTTATCCTTGATTGCTGCCTCCATTTCCTAGGGCTGCTGTAACAAAGGACAAACCGGGTGGCTTAAGACAACAGCATCTTATTTGCTCACAGGTCAGGAGGCTAGAAATCCAAAATCGAGGGCTTGTTTCCTCTGGAGGCTCTGGGGGAGAGCCCTTGCTTGCCTCTCTCAGCTGCTGGAGGCTCTGACACTCTTGGATTGTGCACTGATCTCTGCTTCTTTCGTGTGACCTTCTTTGCTTCTCCTTATGTTTTCTCCTTCCTATGAGGACAATCATGGGATGAAGGGTCTGCCCTGGTCCAGTGAGACCTACTCTTAGCTTCTGCAAAGTACATCCGCAAAGACCCTATTTTCCTAAGGTCCTCGCTTAGGCTGCTATAGCAAGATATCACAGAGTGGTTGGGAAGCATCAACCACACACACTGGTTTCTCACAGTTCTGGAAGTCCAAGATCAAGGTGCCAGCAAGGTTGGGTTCTTGGCGAAGGCCCTCATCCTGGTTAACAGATGTCTCATATTTTCTTTTGGTAGAAAGAAGAAAAAGAAGCGAACTCTGCCATGTCTCTTCTGATAAGAGCATTAATCTCATCCTGAGAGCTCCATCTTCATGACCTACTTGAGGTTCTAGTGGACAGGAATTTTGAGGGACACTGTTCCTGTTGCCTGTCTTTTCAGGTACAGCATGGCTGCAGTAGAAAACGAGGACGCAGGTCTCTTCTCTGCTACTGGACAGAAGCTGAAGTGGACACTGGGTGTCCAGCCACACTGGAGCCTGGAGTCTATGCAGCTTTGTTTTTACCTGCCTGTGCCCAGCACTCCCCTTGGAGGACCGCCCTGTACCGCTCCTCCTGCAGCAGCTTCCTCCAGGCCCTTCCAGAAATCTCGCCAGCCTAGCTTCCCCATGCCCTCCTCGGCCTCCCCCGGGCACTTTCTTGAGAAGACACTGAACAGGGAGCCTTGTTGCAAATTTGCATCTGGATAGAGTTGCCACATTTAGCAAAGATACAGTGAATAATAATAATAAATAATAAATTAAAAGCCCAGTTCAATTTGAATTTCACATACACAAGAAATAACTTTTAGTATATTGTGCAATATTTGGGACAGACTTACACCAAAAATTATTTGCTGTATATGTGAAACTCTTATTCACTTGGACATCCTGGGTCATTTTTTGTGAGGTTTGGATGTTGTTGTTACTTATTTAGTAACTCTACAACTAAGGAATCAAGTTTAAGTCAAACTTTACTCCAACTGGACCAACTCTTGCCCCTGAACACAGTCACATAGCAAGTGGGATGGGATAACTTATAACTAAATATAACTATGTATTATAGTTATAACAGAATTAATATGTATTATGATAGAATTAATATATTATAGCTATACTGTAAAACAATATAATATAGTTAATATATAACTAATATAATCAATATATTGTAATGTAATTAATATGTGATATAATTAATATATTATAATCATAATAGTAATATATAATAATGTAATTAATATATAATATAGTTATAAAGAAATAAGAAGTTATTTCTTTAACAAAAAGAAATACAAGTTATGATTATAATATAATATATAGTTCATTATATTTATAGTTATGATGCATGACATCAACTCTATACAGTTGATTTCATGCTTCTCAGTAGCTGTGGTCTCTGATGTCATGAATTAGTGATTTCCAAGCAGTTATTCCAGGGGAAAATACAGAGCTAGCACCCTGGTCACCTCTGGTCACAACACTTCTAACCAATCATGACTCATTCTTTGAGGGATTCTGTGTAAAGGCACCTTATTTAATCTATAATGTGACCCACTGACGTTGAATTCATGGCTAACTATGCTCATCTCCTGCCTGAAGGAAGCATATTTAATACACATATTTTCTCCTTTACACACAACACTGTCTTGTGCTAGGATCACTAGCCAGCACCCAGGCACCTATGTTTGGGAGCCATTTTAAATAGTAAAATCACACGCACAAAAAGTGTGGAGAACATAACATTAAACAGACTGTGGATAGGACACTTGTTTCCTGCAGGAGAGCTGAGGCAAGAAGGAAGAGTGTCCTCTTGTTCCGTCTCGGCTGGGAATTCACGCATCCAAGGGCTCAAATTTCACCACACTAGACATGTCTGCAAATGACCAGGAAAGCCTTGTGAATATTGATCTCGGGGTTACAAAAATTTTTTAGCACGTAGTTGAATTGACAAATACAGAATCTGCAAACAATAATGACCTGCAAAAATCAATGAATGACTGTGTTTGCAGAGCTGCCAAGGGCTGTTTCAAGTATTCTCAAATTACGTGTGCATTTCAGAGAATTGTCTACTAGGAAAATACAGGGGCTAGCTACACAAATACAGAAGTTAGACAAACAGGCGCTTCGGGAGCTCTGTTTGCACAGCTATTAACATGCAACCTCTACTTGCTGTGTAACTCAAGTAGCCAGCTAGATATTTGCAGCTTTAACACAAACGACTTCGTACAAGGCACCGTATTTGCCCGGCTATTTAGTAGCTGTCTGACATGAAATTCCTGAACTCGCCTCTAGTCGTATGAGTTGCAAATGGAGTGCTTGCTTTTTAAAGGAACAGCTCTCAGAGGCGAGAGCTGTGCACTAAGCCACTTTATAAGTTGCTGCTTCTATTTACACAGCCACCTGCTACCACTCTTCTCACACACCCAGGGTCAGTCCTTCGCAGGACTGTTTAACCAAGGGTCTTTAAGTGTTTGGAAGGGATCATCCACCAAAGCCCTCATTTATCTGGTGAAAAGATACTTATCTCTTGAACAGATTGACTGTTTGCCCCAAACAATCAAAACATCAAAAAGTTTTCCCTGGTTGGTGTTGTCAGTCTCCTCCCTCCCAGAAGAGCACTGGTCAGCCGTCCATTTTCCCAGGCACGGGAGAGGACAGCTTGGCCGCACTGCAGGAGGTGCAGCGGGGAGGGGGCTGCTGGCGTGATCTCATATTGTCATGGCAGGCTCCACAAGATGGTTTTCGGGATTTTTCCTTTCCCAGTATCCTCACTGATCCTGCCTGGCTGCCTGCCGGCGGACTCCACACTTACAGCCAGCCTGGGAATTGAAAGGGCCACTTCTTAATACACACCCACATCTTCTATAGCTCTGCATCTCTAGTTAGTTCTAAGTGTTACTTTAGCAAAAGAACTTTTGCCTTCCCCTGGGGATACTGCTATGCTCAGGACCCAGGGTATGGCTGGATCTTAGGGCAACCTCAGGTGGAGGCTGCCTCCCTCGGACTAGGGTCAGCAATGACCCAGGGCAATGGTTCTCAAAGTTGGTTCCAGACTAATAGCATCCACATCACTTGGGAACTTGTGAGAAATGCACATCTTAGCCCATTCCTGGAAATTCAGTGACCTAGTCTAAAACTAAGTTAGAGAGCTATTGTTCTCAGGGGACCTGGAGACGGGCTCTCTGTTGATTTCTGTGCAAGGGCTCAGGGAGGGTTGGGCTGAGTCCATGTGAGATGGCCAGGTCAGATGTCCCCTGGGACACTTCCTTTTATCCAGAGTCCTGCCCCAGAGCCTTGTCCTCAGAGGCAATAAATTGTGCACTACCTCAGTATCTGGCCTCTTCCAGCACGAGCAGTTCCAGTCAATGGCTGCCCATGAGTCTCAGAACGAGAACAAGCCCATGGTGTCAGGATAAGACCTGCCAGCCTCTCCAGCACCACCATCCAGCCCCCTCACCAGTCTTGCTGTCCTCCTCGTAGTTCCCAGAACACCCTGAGCTCCTTCACCCAGGGTCCGGCATGGATTCTCGCAGCCTCCTGAGCATTTCCATAGCACTTACCACAGCTTGGAATTATATATTTATTACACATTTTCATATTTATTATATATATTTGTATGGTATACTGTTTATATTGTATTTACATTGTCCCAAGAGTTACATATACAGTATTGTATATACAGATATTTAATACACAGAGAGAGAGAGAGAGAGAGAGAGAGAGAGAGAGAGAGAGAGAGTCGGCCCTGTGAATCTGCAGGTTCTGTGTCCTTGGATTCAATCAATTATGGATTGAAAACATATTTTGGGGAAAATGTGCCCGTATTGAACATATGCAGACTTTTTTCCTGTCACTATTCCCTAAATAATACTATTCAAAACTATTTATAATATATAAATTATATAATACTATATTATATAATACTATATAATATAGTAATATAGTAATACTATATAATATACATACTATACATACTATTTCCGTTGTATCACATGTTATAAGTAATCTAGAGATGATTTAAAGTCCATGGGAGGAGTATGCAGGCTGGAAGCAAATATGCGTCATTTCACATGAGGACATGAGCATCTGTGAATCTGGGGATCTCCAGGGCTTCCTGGAATCCATGCATTGTGAGTACTAAGGGACAAATGTGTGTTAACAGCTCTTTCCCATCAAGTCTAACCATGAGACAGTATCCACTGACTGCTCATAATTCCCAAATGCCCAGAGCAGCCGCTGACACCATAGGAGGCACTGATAAAAGTTGATTAAATAAATAAATGTCCCTAGGTGAGTCACTCCACTTCTCTGGGATTCAGTCTCCTTTAAAGGGAAAGGGAGTTTATGATACCCACCTGGTAGGGCTGCTCTGAGAGGGGACAGTCCCTGAACCATCCTGGCCTGGGGCTTCTGTCTGCTCCTTCAGGGTCTGAAGAGAGTTAGCTATGCCTCCAGTTTGCCCATCTAAGGCTAAACTAACCATCTGTCGGATATGTTGGTGCATGCCTATAATCCCAGCAGCCCAGGAGGCTTAGGCAGGAGGATCCCAAGTTCAAAGCCAGCCTCAGCAACTTAGTGAGGACCTAAGCAACTCAGTGAGACCCTGTCTCTAACTCAAAAATAAAAAGGGTTAGGAGTGTGGCTCAGTGGTTAAGTGCCTCTGGGTTCAATCCCTGGTACCAAAAGAGGGAGAGAGAGAGAGAGAGGATAAGGTAGGGAGTTGCATCCTGGCCCTTGATTCTGCACAGCTGCCCAAGAAGAGATGCTGAGGGTAAATGCAAATGCACAGGTTGGGTGGCACCCAAATGGTAGAAGGACTCTGAGGGCCCTGGAGGGAGCAGCACCTCACCCGCTACACCCAGCAAAGGCTCTTCAACACCGTTTCTAGGTTCAAGGTGGGGTCTCCTGATAATAACAAAGAAATCTCTCCAATTCTGGCACTTCTGCCAACTTGGGTGCCAAAAGAAAGCCCTTCCTGGCAGTGAGTCAGCCTGGAGCCTCACCACCTCCTGCAGGGACATCTGCCAACTCTGCTTGTCCCCATAGCCCCAACTGGCTTCTGGTGGCTCCCCAGCCCCTGGCAGGTGGGCATGGAGGAGCCCAGCTTTCCCCCTGCCACCTGAGAAGTGGCTGCGGCTGCTAAGGTCAAAGAGAGCTTGGCAGACCCTTCTCCAAGGAGAGCATGGAAAAAGCCAGATGGAAAATCCTGACTTGGCCAGCGCATACGGGCAGCAGGAAAATCCCTAAATTGGTTCCCTAACAACCAATCTCTGTTCCCAAGTCCCTGGGAAGGCAGGAAAAAGTGTATCCCACGTGAAGGAAAATTGAAGTGTGCCCAAAATTTCATCAATACTTTTCTGTCTTCCTCACCAGGTTGCCCGCCAAAGTTGTTAGAACATGCCTGCCTCTGGGTTTAGGCAAGGTAATTTGATCCAGGCAATAATCATCATAAATATTCATGGTTTTGCCTTAACATTAGGATAACATCTGTTTCCAAACATCTGCAATCTGTTTTCAATGCTTCAGTAAAATGTAAATTAGCTATAACTAATACAATAAAGCACTAATGGGGGTAATGATAATGAAAGACGCCCATTAGGGCTGGAGTCCAGTTCTGGCTCCAATGGCTGGTTTTCTGGAGTTCTCCAGAACTTTCCACAACCGCACACTCCCCCCAAATTAAAGGGACTTTGAAAGGCCTCCACTGACTTCTTGGTCTGCAAGAACCTTGCTGATCCCGGCCCCACTGTGAGGTCCCAATCCTTCTAGAATGCAAGCCCAGACGGGCAGGTCCCGTGCATGAAACCTTCCACATCCACATGACACAGTCTTTTCCTTAACTTTAGTTTGTCCTTGAGGACATGGTTACTGGCACCATACACAGAATACCCATGAGACAGTGAGGACAAAACAAACCAGCCAGTTGTAAAATGTGCGGGGAGATGTACAGAGCAGCCTCGGGGGGAAAAGCAGGTAGTCAGGGAACATGTGAAAAGAGTTCTGCTCTCATTGTCGTAATTGAAAGGCAAACTAAAGCAAAGCTATGGGGCCAAGACCCAGTGCTCCATCTCAGCACCCTCCCCCGCCCAAAAAAAACTATGATGAATAATAAATACTAGAATTTTATGCTGTAAGGAGCATAACAACCGAGTTGCAGAAACAATGCTACCCTTCTCATTGTTAAAAAAAAAAGTATGCATACATACAGGGAAAACATTGACGCAACCAATTGTTAAGTTATCTTGAGATGCAGGATTAAAGGAGATCCTTTTTTTTTTTTAACTTGGATTTGCTATAAAGAGTAAATATTAATTTGCTTTTTTAAAAAGCATCCATTTATTAATCTTGAGTTGCAAAACAGTGACTGCAGAGTGGACAAATCCCGAGGACACTCTTTTAATCATGTTATCAAAATGAGCATAACCATCAATGGGACGGATCTACCAGGTGCCTCCTGATGTGATCACGCATCCCATCTGTGGTAATTCCTGAAAAAATGTGTGACCTGCATGGAACCACAGGGAACATCAGACAAGCCCAGGGAACATCAGACAAGCCCAGGTCAGGAAACAATCTACAAAATAGCCCCCTGTAGCCTTCAAAAATGATGATATCACCAAGTACAAAGAGGGACTTGAACATAACTGTTCCAGATTCAAGTGCACTAAAGAGATGAGATATTTAATCTTGCAATTTTTTGTGTGCTTTGAGGAACATAACTGAGGCCATTGAAGAAATCTGAATGAGGTCTGTGGGTTTTAGTAATAATATATCAATGCCAATTTCATTTGTATTTAATTGTAGATAGGTAAAGAGAGAAAATAAGGCAAATGGAGTCGAATGTTATTATTTGAGGAATTTGGATGAAGTATATGTGGAACTTTTTCTTACTAGTATTGCAACTTTCTTTGAGTCTAAAGTCATGTCAAAATGAAGCAAAAAATAATTTCTAGTCAGGCATCCTGTTACACAACTGTAATCCCAGAGATGAGGGAGGCAGAGGCAGAAGGATTGCAAATTTGAGGCTAGCCCTGTCAACTTAGAGAGACCCTTTCTCAAAATAAAAAAATAAAAAGAGCTGAGGGTGTGGTTCAGTGGTAGAGCACCCCTGGGTTCAATCTCCAGTATCTCAAAATATTTTTTTTTCTAGAATTATTTCAAAAGTCTTCCTCGATCTCCTCAGGAAGTCCCCAGCAGCCTTGTGTGCTGTGATCAGCAGCTCATGCTTCCTATCCCCTGTGGAGAGCTCCATGAGGGAAGGAACTTGGGTCTTTCCTATCTTACTGTCCACAGAGTCTAACACAGGGCCAGAAAGGAGGTTTCTGAGGGACAGCCCCTCCCTCGCCCTCAGAGCTCCAGGCCAGTGACAGAAGCGTCTATGCTTGCACAACCCCAGCGACAACACACTGTGACTTGGTACAGCCTTGGCTCAGTCACCCAGACCCAAACTCCTTTGGGTGCACTGAGCACTTGCATCTGGGAAAGGCACAAGGAAGCACCAAGAACAGGTGGAAGAGGGCAGCAGCTGACCCTCCCTGGCCAGCAAGCCCTCCCCATGGATGATCACCAGTCACTGCTGATCTCCTCTGGGGGTGGCTGGAGGCTCTCCTGATGGGACCCCTTGCACAAATCCCCATGCCACACAGGCGCACAGTGGAGATGTCTGGATACACATGCATGCATCCACCCCAGTTTGAATAAAGGAGCCCACAGTGTCTGGGGAAAACTAATGCCTATGAAAAATAGTAGTCCTTGCTGGATTGTTTGGGGAGGGTTTGCAGTGCTGAGCTGGAATTTCTATTCCCTTGGGCTTACTCTTGGGGCCCTAGGGACAGGTGCCAGCCCAGCCTGTGTATATTGTTGAGAGTTCCTCTTTCTGTGATTGGGGGATTCACGGGACAGATGGAACCAAGGAACCAAAGCTGGGGTGCCCACCTCTACTTTCAGACTGAGGCCATAATGCTTTGGGGATAGTCAAGCAATTTCTCTGGAGGGTTGTCTATATGACCTGAATGCCATGCTAGGAAATAATATTACCCTGGAAATTACACTCTCTAGGAGAGCACAGGGCCATAGGAAATCACAATCCTGAGTCCTGGACCCACCTTCACAAAGAGCCACCTCTGTTACACATATACCAACTTCCTGTGCCTGAACTTTACCATCAAACAATAGGGTTAAAAAAAAAAAAAGCCAGACAGGGCTATGGCATGGATCTCCAAGGCCCACAGCACCCCAAAAAGTCAGCACAGACTCATGTACATTTCCTACCCAATGGCAGGTAGTCTGAGATTGATTTCTTGTTGGTTCTCTTGATTCCCAGAATCAAAGACTCACTCCTGGTCAAAGGACTTCCTATGTCCTGGGTGCCAGCTGACTGGCACCTTGGATCACTAGGAAGCCCCAGGCCACTGGATCCCTCCAACCTCTGGTGCTTGGATGCTGTGTCCCTACTTTTAGCAAGCCTGATGTGAACAAGTGTGGTCGTACAGGGCATGCTGGGCCTCAGACGCTCTTCTTCTCCACTTCCCTCCCTCCCGTTCCCACTAGGACTGTGAACACCATGCACCATTTGCAAATGCAGAGCAGGTTCTGGCTCTCCATTTTAACCATGTGGGGGACTCAGGGTCCCTTGGCACAGGGTAGCATGAGGTTCACCCTGCTGAAACCATGGGCCACTCTGTATGGCTAAGCTGAGCTCCAACTTTCTGCACTGCAAAGTTCTGTTTCCAGCTGCAGATCTCCTTTCTTGGCCTTCCAGGGGAGCTTAGTAACTCATCATCTGCAAGAAGGGCTGAGCAAGCAGGAATGGGGTGAATTTCCTCCCATGATCCCCTCCCTGACCACTCTCAGGGGCATCTGCCCTGAGTCTTCATACCGTGAAGCTAGAGGATGAGGGCCCCTGGTCAGACATTTCCTTTTAAGTGGTGACTGAAGTGAGGGGTGGAGCCAACTGGGAAGGATGTGCCAGAGCAATGCAGGCATGCATCCTGGTTTTGGCCCTGAACACTGAGAGATAAGGGGCAAGTTACTGAACTCCCTGTGCCTCACTTCCTCACAAGCTCACCCAAGTCAAGGTCTAGCAAGGTGCCCAGCACAGTCCCTAGAACATTCTAGAAGCTTAACATCTCTTTATCTGTCCCTTATCACACTTCTCTTTCTTTGATCAAGATTCCCCAAAGCTGTCAAGATAAGTCTGATAAAGAATCCTTTCCCACAAATTAGTGGTTAGTGAACAAAAATGTTTCCTTCTCATCAAGCATGGTGTCTTTGAATTTTACCTGGTATAAACCAGTGTTGAAACTTTCAGTCACTAAGGATAGTTTTTGAAATGGTAGAAAGATGTGACAAGGTGAATGTTCGTGGAAGGAACTGTCAGCATTTCACATGGTACAAACGCCTAAGTCAGCGATGTCACCTGTCTGTCCCACAAGTCAGGGACAGACAGGTAAGGGGGCAGCGGGAATCTCCCCTCAGGCTGTCATGGCACACAGATGAGTCTTTAATGTCTGAACTCAGTTTCTGCTTGGAGCCCTCCCCCAGGCTGTCCTTTCCATTCATTCAGGATTCTCTACCTCTTTTCTGGGTACACAAAGTCACTATGGGTCCTCTCTGGCATTGGCAGGGACACCCTCATGCTGGCTGCCTGTTAGCCCACTGGCCTCCAGCCTCTTCAGATCTCCTTTCCACCATTGCTGCCATGTTCCTCTCCCTTGTCCTTGAAACCTCCAGGTCTCATCCTGGCCCCTCTGCCCACAAAGACCTGAGAGGCTACTGCTTCCAGGGCACTGCTCCCTCCTTGGAGCTCTGCCTGGGACAGGGAACCCAGTGGTCCTCAGCTCTGATCACACCATGCCTCATTCTTCCAGGCATGGGTCGTGTTGCACTACTCCACCTCCTTGGAGTCAAGTGTGGCCTGTGATCTGCTTCAGCCAATTAAAAGTGAGGAGATATGACAAGGGGCTAAAGTTTTCCAAGCCACAGTGCAATTTCTTCTTTTGAGGTAACTGGTATGATGCTTCAAATGACACCTACTCTATCAGCCAAGTTCCTGCAGTGAGGGGACAGGTTGGAGCCCCAGTCAAGCCACAATGAAGGTGGAGTGACAGTTAGAAATTAACTGTTTTGTTAAGCCACTGTGATTTGGGTAATTTGTTACTGCAGCAAAACACACCATCCTGATTGCTATAGATACACAAGTTTCCTGAGCTCTTGACTTTCCAAATCAACCTGAGATCTAATGAGTCCCATTGCTTAGCCAAGGGGGTAGAGACAGGTATGAGGACTCTCCCCATGGACTCCTGCCACCCCAACCAGGGGCAGTTTTCTTTGATGCTTCCCTGTCTCTCATATTTCTCTCGCTGGTCTATTGTTTGTTTCTTCAGGTTTGGACTTTTGACACTTAAAAGGCAAGAAATAAGTCCTGTCTTAGTCCATTTTGTGTTGTTTTAACAGAATGTCTGAGACTGGATAACTTAAAAAGCAAAGAGGTTTACTTTGGCATACGGTTCCTAAGGCTGCAAAGTATAGGATTGGGTAGCCACATTTGCTGAGAACCTCATGCTGCTTTAATTCTTAGGGGGTAAGTAGATATATATGGAAAAGAATAACTATGATGGGCAACCCTGCTTTATAACAACCCACTTTTGTCATCAACTATCTAGTTCCATGAGAACAAGAACTTACTCTCCCAAGATGGCATTAATCCACTCATAAGGGCTCCACCTCCATGGCCCAGACACCACCCATTGGCCCACATCCCAACACTGTCATGTCAGGGACCAAGACTCAATTTGAATTTTGGTGAGAAGAAACCACATTCAAATTTTAGCCACCCACTTCTCCACAGTCCTGCTGTCCTGCTCTGAGGGAACAAATGCAAACTGACTAGGGAGGGAGGGAGGCATCCTGGGTTAACAGTAGGATGGAGAAGGGGGCGTGGTTGGTTGGATAATAGCCCCCTAAAGATGTTCATGTCCTAATTCCCAGGACCTGAAAATATGTTGCCTTATGAGGCAAAAGGGACTTTCTTTCTTTTTGGAATCAGGGATTGAACTCAGGGACACTCGGCCACTGAGCCACATCCCCAGCCCTATTTTGTATTTTATTTAGAGACAGGGTCTCACTGAGTTGCTTAGGGCCTCGCTAAGTTGCTGAGGCTGGCTTT
>JAJEJO010053143.1:2854-35162 GCA_020662805.1 Glaucomys volans | reverse complement strand
TCTAGGGGTTGCAGAAAAGAGAGAGACTCAGTTTCCACACTCCAGAAACTTCCTCAAGGTGGGAAACAGAGTGTGGACAGGCACTACATCTACTGGTTTGAAAGACTTGGGGAGGGTTTTCCAAGAAGGGGAAGGAAGGAGTGGAGCTCCCAGCAGGAAGGAGGTGCCAAGTGTGACTGGGGAATGGAGAGGGGCCAGGAGCCAGCAAAACCTTCCAACCTGGGCACACAAATAGTCATGGCGAGAGTGCCAGGGGTAATGCATCTGACTTTACATGGCAGAAGATGGTGTTCCCTGTGCTCCTTCTTGACCAGAAACTGGTCTAATCTGAGTTTCAGTTTATGTCTTCAGTTAGGACCACAGTGATTTGCAAGTAGCAGAAACTGGATAACAGAGTTCAACTAACAAGGGACTTTCTTGTTTGTTTTTCACAGAACATGAGACCTGAAGATACAAAATCCAGATCTGGTCCTGTGTTATGATCGGTCAGAAGCATCCCACCTTTCTGCTCCACCATCCTTCCCATGTGGCATTCATCCTCAGATTGCTATGTGGGGACACAATGCCTGCCGACCCTCCAGCCTCACATCTCCAGTCTAGGTGGATAGGAGAAGCAGGAGGAATTGGAGGAGGAGAGGGAAAGGAGGAAGCAACAAGACTGACTATCTCGGGGAAGCAAAGGACTCTTAGGAATCCACCTACATCTTATTAACCAAAACGACAAAACTGCAAAAGAATCTACAAAGTGTATTTTTCTATTAGCAAGGAAGACGGGAAAACAGATACTGGGGACAACCTGCAGCACCTCCACTGTTGTGTTCACTAGATTGGGAATGGACCAAAGGAGGAGTGAGAAGAGGTCTGGGGCAGGAGCACCTAGAAAGGTGGCTTGCTTTAAGCTGATGGGCTAAGAAGGTGAAGGGAACTTGACAGGAGAACTGTCATGGAGGAGGTGTGTGCAACCCATTCCAGAGCTTTTAGCTGTTCCGTGCACTTGCTGGAAGTCCTGAGCTTGCCCCAGATTCAGAAGGAACACCAGGCTGCCCTCCTGCAGCAGCAGCATCAGGATGGAGTGGAACCTTCCCCACCTTGGAGCTCCTTTAGCAACACACACACATACAAGGGAATGCACCTCCTGCTTAACAGATAGGCAGTCATGTCGAAAGTCGGCTTTGACCTCCAACACTGGCCCATACTACTTCCCTTCCCCCTACGCTGCATCTCTCCTTTCAGCTTCCCCCACCAACCCTAGGGAAACCCACAGGGTAAAGAAAGGGGACATATCCAGGGACTAATGCAGGTGACCTTCTCCAGTGTAGGGGGTGTGGGTTGAAGGGGGATGGGGGAGGGTTGGGAGCTGGGATTGTGTCTCCGGTATGCTTTCTATGTGCCAGGCATGCTCAGGACCCTTTCAGTGGCTTCTGGCACTTATCTCTCCCAGGTATTCAGTGTCCTTATTTTACAGATGAAGACACTGATGTTGATGGGCTCAGATTTCAGAGTGTGTCCAGCCTCTGAGCCAGAGTGGCCTCGGAGAAGGACTTATAATGGATTCTATGATGCTGGTGAGGTGAAGGCAGGTGTCAAGGGGGATGTTCATTTTAAGTAGCCCAGGTAAGAATTCCTTTGACCCTCCTGAGTGCCTCAGATATTCAGAGGCCCCCACAGGCCTGCAATGGGTGGGAGTTGGTGGGATCTGCACACACACCTAGTAGGGTAAGGTAGTGCTCAGCACCGACTGCCAGAAAGGATGGCAGTTGACATGGGGCTGGAAGAAGGAGGTCCAGGCATGTGAGTTTCAGTCAGGAAAGGATAGGTTAAGCTGCAAAACAAACAGCCCCACCATCTCTGTGACTTTAAGCATCAAGAGCTTATTTCTGTGACAAATCTGTTTTAGTCAGCATTTTTCCTGCTATGACCAAAGACCTGACAAGAACAATTTTAGAGGAGGAAAAGTTTGTTTGGGGGCTCATGGTTTCAGCTGTGTCAGTACATAGATAGCTGCTCCATTCCTTGGGGGGCTCGAGGTGACACAGAACATTATGGCGGAGGAGTGTGGCAGAGCAAAGCTAACATGATCAGGAAGCAAAGAGAGATTCGACTTGCCAGATACAAAACATGCCCCAAAGGCACACCCACAATTCCCACCTCCTCCAGCCACACCTCCAGCCTACCTGCCTTCAGTTACCACTCAGTTAATCCCATCAGGGGATTAAATCATTGATTGAGTTAAGGCTCTCATAACCCAATCATTTCTCCTCTGAACCTTCTTGCATTGTCTCACACATGAGCTTTTCAGGGTCACCTAATATCTAAACCATAATAATATCTGTCCTGGAACTCAGCTGATAAGTGTTACTCAAAACCCATCTGATGAAGAAGATACCATTTCAAAAACTGTCACTCACCATGATACAGGAAAAGAGCATCTGTGGAGTCTCCTATCAGCTCCTCTTGACACTCACTCACAACTCGGTGAGCCGAACTGTATGCAGGGATCTGCTGGGCCACCAACTATCAGCGACTGCACAGTGGCTGTAAGTGAAGATCTGAGGCCAGCATGCTAGCAAGGGAGAGCTAGAGAAAACTAGAAATTTCCAGAAGTGCATCTGTAAAGGCAGATATCCTACCCTTTCAGCAGGCAGTGCACAGCCCACTGATGACTGGCCCTTGCTCCCTGGACCAGACTGCCCGGGATCACCCCCTCAGCAGGATCCATCTCTGAGCTGCTGAGGAAAGAACACTGAGACTGGTTCCTGGCAAGCAGATTTTCTTTTCTGGGATCCAGAGATCCACCTCTTCTGTGTAGATTTAAGAGAACCAAAAACACCTCCAAACTTGCACCCAAATATTCACACAATATTCTCCATAAGAGCCAGAAAGTGAAAACAACCCAAATGTCCATCAATGGAGAAATGGATAAAGAACATGTGGTCTATCGATAGAAGGGAATGTTATCCAGCTATAAAAAGAAATGAAGTCCTGATACCCGCTACAGTGTGGATGAACATTCAGAAGATTATACTCAGGGAAAGAAGCCAGCACAAAAGGATGCATATTGTATATCCTATTCATGTGCAAGTCCATCATCAGGAAATCTATAGAAATGGAAAGTAGATTACTGGCTGTCAAAGGCTGGAGTGGGGGCAGGGTGATAACTGAAGGGGACAGGGCTTCTCTTTGGGGTGACGGACAATTTCTCTCACTGACACACAAGTGAGATATGTGACTGATGGCCACACATGTATTTCTGTGCATATATTCAAAACCATTGAGTTGCACACTTTAAGTGAATGGATTATATGGCATGTGAATTATTCCTCAATAAAGCCCCTTACTACTGTCTAACTGCAGAGAGCAGGCTTCCTGTCCCATAAGGTGGCATAAGTGTGGAGAACAAGCCCAGATCCTTCCCAAGAGATAAGAGGAGACCCCATAGGAGGTGGGGAGGGGATTACTGGGACTGGGGACACTGAGGCAGTCTTTAGGGTCTTCAGGTTCATGTCCCAGCTGGCAGGCTGCAGCTCACATTCCAAGTGAGATCCAGATCTACGCCTGACCGAACTGCAATCTTGATTTGCTCTGGATTGCCTAACTCCCAGTCCTGATTGCCCTGAGCATTCATTCATGATTCCTTCATCTGGTCATTGACTCAGACACCAGCTTAGAAACAAGCATCAGGTCTACCTTGTGCTTCCCAGATTCCCAACCACCATCCACACAGAGACCCTCTTTCTCATCACTCTAGTTCTCTTATTCACAGATTTGTATTGAGCACCTCCTCTGTGCCACTTACCATGTGATCATCTTTAAGACACAGTGACGACAGACAAAAATACCTGCCCTCTCAGTAATGATTCCTTAAAGGAAAAGTATTCAGTTACCTACTTTTTATTTATTATAAGGTTTCTTAACTAGGGGAGCTATTTAGACCAGGTACAGACTCTTCAAGCTTATGATTCTTATGTAACTCTAGAACCCAAACGAGTTTCCACATGTAACCAAGAGGCAGCACAAGCAATGGGGATGTGGAGTGCTTTCTGCACTAGGTGCTGACTCGCAGAGGTGAGCCCTGGGAGCCAGCGCTTCCTCCACGCCTTCTCCCCAAGACCCTGTCCCACGATGTGTCTTGGCATTCATGTGGTGCTCACCTCTGCGTGCTAGACGTGCAGCCAGCCCCGTCATGTTACTTGTGTCACTGGCCCATGACAGCAGTCACTGCTATCACAGCATTCACATAAGCACCGACCTGGGCACGAGGCTTTCAGGCTGGTCTCCCACATGATTCAGAGCCTGCATTTTTAGTGACCTAGATCTGCCTGTTAATATCCTGTCACAGAATGTCCCATCATTCAGTGTGTCTTTCAGGGTCCCTTCCTCTGGCCCCATCACATTCCAGTCCACCCCTTAACCCCACAGGACAAAGTTGATTGACAGAACATTCTAGAATGGTGGAAATGCTTTATGTCTGTTCTAAGGTGGAGCTCTTGAGTCTCTGTAATGTGTTACTGGGATGTGGAACTGAACTTGCATTTAATTTTAATCAACTTAAACTTAAGTCGTCACTCGTGGCTGCTGGTTTACCTCCTAGGCAGACAGCTCATGGGGTGCAGATCCGCCCTCTTGAAAAGATGGATGCACAGACAACAGCGGGGATATGCTCACACGCGGAGCTGGACAGTCGCAAAGTTAAGATGGCAAACATTACATGATGTGTTTTTTACCATAATAATAATAATAATAATAGATGGCCGCACATAGTAAATTCTCCCCGAGACTGGCATGTGGCTGAGGACGTTGGGGGAATGCACGCCCAGAGCCTGGACACTGTCCCCTCCCCAGATGGAAGTGGCTCCTGTTTTTAGCTGTCTTGCTCTCGCTGACCGTGAACCTCATTTTCTTCTCTGGTGGTGTCTTGGTCTGGCTTAGGTGGTGAGAACTCAGATGCCCCCACAGCACTCTTCAGAGACCCTTAATCTTAACAGAGCGGATCCTTAATCGTTGATACTGCATTTTGGTTTTATTTTCTGCAGCCTTAATTTATTCCACACCTTGGCTGTGCCAGGTGCTGTGCAGGAGGCAGGGATGGGGATGAGTTCAGGAGCGGGTTTCTGCCCAAGTACCTACTTTTCGCTGACGCTCTCTTCTGGCCTGGGGATCCTGAGGGGAACCTTGGCCCAAGTAGGCACTGGTCCAACGGATGGATGCAATAAGGAAGAAGGTGCCAATCAGGTTTGAGGGACAGGCCTGTGAAGTCACTGGAGGATGAGGGGCCGGGGGTAAGGTCAGCGAAGCTGGGGCCCTGTAGGGTTGAGCAGGAGGAGGAAGACAAGGAGCAGAGACAGTGGCTGTCCCAGGAGGGCCCCGAAGCCTGAGCAGCATGGGCTCCTGAGGAGTGTGGGCACTGTTATGATTTGCAGCTGGAATGTCCCCATAGGCTCAGGTGTTGAAGGCTTGGTCTCCAGCTGGTGGCACTATTGGAAGAAAGAAGCAGTGCCCTGAGGGGTTCCTCCTCTCTTGTTGCCACCATGAGGTGAACAGTTTCCTCTGCCACACACTTCCTCCATAATGTACCACCTCACCTCGGACCCAAAGGCACCAGGGCCAAGTGACCACGGACTAAAACTTATCAAACTCTGAGCCAAAATAAACCTTTCCTCCTTTTAAATTGTTTTGCTCAGGTATTTTGTCCCAGGGATGGAAAGCTGACTAACATGGGCAGTGTCCTACAGGTGAGGAGGAGTCCCCAAAGCACGGGGACCACACGGGCCACGACACAGAGGGCATATGGAAGAGTGGGCAAGGTGGGAAGTCAGTGGGCATCTGGGGGGGGGGGGCCGATCATGGATGCCAAGCTGAGCTCAGGAGAGAGGCCTTGGCTGAGGACCCAGCTGGAGGACCCCCATGGGGCAGGAAGCTCAGGCATTAGAGGTTCCTGACAGATGGCACTTGGTGGACAACTTCCCCCAAAGTAGAGGAGACAGAGCTTCAGTGGGGTCCCAGGGGAGGCCATGCAAGGGCTGGATTGAGGTCCCATGAATCAGGGTTAGCCATGGTGTGGTGCTCCAGGCCTGAGACCCCATGGGCTTTGGGAGGGGGGGCAGACCCAGCATCTGACGGGCTCAGGCCCAGAGGAAACAGATGCCTACCTTCCCAGCCTGTTTTTCATTCTGGTGCCACCGTAAATTGCCTGGAGCAGCCCCCCTCTCCCCCGGCCACTGTTTTGCAGTCGGGGAGTATCAGTCATGATAAGACATTACTTAAAGCAGCAGTGACAGGGCCTAATCAGTCTTGTGAAATATAGACTTCTCCCCATACTGCGGGCAGGGCCGGCATTAATACACATTTATGCAAAGCAAGAGCAGTAGCTGTCGGGGGCTAATCTTTACAAGTATGATAAATGATGTTTATTTTCCATGATGGAACGAAACACCCCAGCCGACAGTAATTGTAATAAAAAGGACAGATCAACTTCTATAAAGTGATTGAATTACCCAACGATTGCATTAATGTCCACACTCCTGTGTGTCACCAGCTTCCTCAGGGCTCTGAGGACAGTGGGCAGGACGATTTCCCCTTCAAGTCATGACTGCCCTTCACCCGGGCTCCTGGGGCAGAGGTGCTGGCAGCTGGGAGGCATGCTGTCAGCTCCCCCAACTCAGACCTTTATCTTCTCATGTGGAAGGAATCTGCTGGGCGGGCACAGTGACAACCTACCTGGGCAGCCAGGAAGTGGCCAGGCAACAGAGGGAGGGCGAGAGGGATGAGATGGGGTGGAGATGGAGGCCTGCATCAGTCAGCCCTTTGAAGAAAAAAAAAATAACCCAAAACTATGACATCTACTTCTCTCCATGATGCCTAGGGGTAGGGGCTATTATTCTGCTTCCGCCAGTAAGGAAGTGGAGACTCAGAAAGGTTAAGTAGCTTGTCCAGGGTCGCATAGGTACTGTGTGTCTAAAATGAATCTCATACTCTTTCAGTCAGGTTTTGCATTGCTGTGACCAAAAGACCTGACAAGAACAATTAGAGGAGGAAAAGTTTATTTGGGGCTCTGGTTTCAGAGGGCTCAGTCCATAAACAGCATACCCCATAGTTCTGGACCTGAGGTGATGCAGAACATCATGGTGGAAGAGTGTGGTAGAGGAAAGCAGATCAAGACAAGACAAACAGGAACTGGAGAGAATTCTGCTCAACCAAAAGATAAACTCCAAAGGCATGCCCCCAGTGACCCACCTCCTCCAGTCACACCCTGCCTGACTACAATTACCACCCAGTTAATTCCTATCATAACCTGATCCATTGATCAGGTCACAGCTCTCATAACCTAATCATTTCACCTCTGAACCTTCTTGCATTTTCTCATACATGAGCATTTGGGGGAAACTTCATATCTAATTCATAACACATACCTAAAAGCATTTAATAGGTGCCTGAAGGGGCTCCTGGCCCTGAGTTCACCTTCTGATTGTGACCATGAGCCTGCCCTGCCCTGTAGGAGCCCAGAGGACCCAAGTGTCAGGCTGCTTCACTGTGGAGGTCTGCAGAGGTCTGGTTACCAGAAGGCCTGGACCAGAGGTGCTGGGTGTCATATTTCAGCAGCACAGCCCAGGCAGGTGCCATGGGGCGTGCTTAGATGTAGTAGGCTGACAGGCCTGGGTTCGAATCTGTCTCTCAGGACATCAGTCTCCCATGTACAAGACGGCCTTTGTCTGACAGAGCTGATGGCTAGCCAGTGAAAAGACTTCATTTGAATATGAGATGCTCCCCCCAGTCCCACCAAAGCTCATGTGGCAATGCAGGACTGTTCAGAGGTGGAATTATTAGATTATGAGAGCTATAACCTCATCATAGATTGATCCATTTGGTGCATTAATAATTTGAATGGATTAGTGGGTGGTAACTGTAGGCAAGTGGGATGTGGCTGGAGAAAGTAGGTGTTTTAGTCACTTTTCCCCTGCTGTGACAAAGAGATCTGAGCAGAACATTTGTAGAGGAAGAAAAGTCTATTTGGGGGCTCATGGTTTCAGAAGTCTCAATCCATGGACAGCAGGCTCCATTCCTCAGGGCTTGAGGTGAGGCAGAACATCATGGTGGAGGAGTATGGTGGGGGGAAGCAGCTCACAAGATGATCAAGAAGCAGAGAGAGGCTCCACTGGAAGCATGACCCCAATGCCTGCTCCTCCAGCCACACCCTACCTGTCTTCAGTTACCTCTCAGTGAATCCCATCAGAGGGCAAATTCACTGATTGGGTTCAGGTTCTCAAAACCCAATCATTTCTCTGCATCTTCTTGCATGGTCTCACACATGAGCTTTTGAGGGACCCCTCACTTATAAACCATAACAGTAGGTCACTGGGTGAGTGCTCTTGGGGATTACATTTTGTCCTTGGCATCTCTTCCCCCGCCACACACGCACCCCTTCATGATGTTCCATCTTACTCAGGCCTGGAGCAATGGAATTGGCCGGCCATGGACTGAATCTCTAAAACTCTGAGCTCAAAATCTACGTTTCCTCCTCTAAGTTATTCTCATCAGGTCTTTGGTCACTGTGATGTAAAGGTGACTAACAGAGAGCCCTGTGTGTCTTGGCAGGGCTCTTCCTTGGACTCAGGCACCTCTTGGAAGATCTGGTAGCCCTGAGGGGTGGGAGATACCAGTGACCCCTGACCTATTTTATCCACAGAAGACAGAGGAATCTTTAACCAAGTAGATTGGTTGCTGTCACTCGTTTGCCTAAAGCCTCCAGCCTGCCAGCAACTTCTGTTGCCTTCAGAGCAAAATCCCAGCTCTGTAGTTTACACAAGTCTGTCCCAGTGTGCAGACATCCCAACTTATGATGGCCCAACCTAAGGCTGTTTGACTTAGCAGTGACATGAACGTGATGCACATTCAGGAGAAATTTTGAGGTTGGACTGCTTCCCAGACTGGCAACATGAGATCCTCTCTGGAGATGTCAGGCGACAGCAGCCACAGCTCCCAGTCAGCCCTTCCATCCCGTGGGAAAAGCAGCGACCCTCACAGTGTGCGATATTGCTGAGCTGTGGTGTCCCGTTCATCCTGAGCCTTCAATTCGTTTTCATTAGATGAGTTTCTCTGGACGTAGCTCCACTGTAGGCTTCACTCACCCTCACCGAGCCTTTACAGGAGGAGAAACGGACCTTCGAGAGGTTAAGGGACCTGCCCAGGGACACAGAGAGTTAGTTAGTGACAGACCCAGGCTTCCCATCCACAGCAGTGTCTCCTAAGCCTAAGTCCCTGGGGGACCTCCTCTGACTTTGGGGTTGGGGGCAGGCAAAGCATCCATTCTGAACTAACAAGTGGTCCCACCAAGGAGGGGACCTTTGAGATGAGGCATTTGAATTACATGTAAGCTCAAATCGCAAGCCCATCCAAGAACGTGTCTGAGCAGAGCCCTGCACGTCGGGGATGCTGTATTGGCTGTGGATTTGCAGGGCTGGATCCTCGGACTTAGCAGCATCCGGAGTGTCACTCCGCAGGTCCCACCACCAGTTAGCGTGCGTGGAGCATTAAAAGACGGCATCGGCCCCTGAAACTGGGGAGTTCTTAGGCTGGATGGAGGCTGCCAGGGAACTTGGTCTCTCGGTATTGCAGGGCAGTGGCTATCCATCTTGGGTGCACATCAGAACCACCACAAAGCTGGTGGAAACCTAGATTCACACATGTTAACATAAAAATTAAAATGGCTGCAAAATGGTCAAAAAGAGCAAAAGTCACAGAAATTTTTCTCATGAGAGTGTTGCCACCCAGACTTCCCATCGGGAACTGAATGCTCCTGAGAGAACATACTTGGGAACCTAGAAAACTCTGCAGAGTTTGAAAATGTTGCCCCTTGACCTAGATGTTTCAATGAATGTGCAAATTTTACAATCACCCTGGTTTGTGGTAGCTTCCAACAACTGACCTAACCTCACCTTGCTTATCTTCCTCAAAGAATGCTCTTTTTGTTCTAGAAACCCCTTTTCTGCTGAACCTTGGTGGGGCGCTAGCCCAGTTTCTAAACTGAGTCTGTGTTCCCAATTTGTAAATACATTCTGTGCCCGAACAAAACTACCATTTCTTTTATTTTAGCCTCATTTATGATTTCTTGGTTTGCACAGGTCCTATCCATCTATTGAAATATTACTTGGCCGTAACAAAGAATATAGTACTTGTGCATGCCGCATATGAATGAATTCTGAAAACAGCATGATCAATGAGAGAAACCAGACATGAACATCCACACATCATATAATTCCATTTATGTAAAATATCCTGAAAAGATAAACCCATAGAGACAGAAAGCAGATCGGTATTTGCCAGGACCTGGGGAAAGGGAACTGGGAAGAAATGGCTTAATAGGTCTGGGTTTCCTTTCAGGGTAATGAACTTTGGAACTAGGTAGGGGTGGTGCTTAGTAGTAGCCAAGCTTGTGAATTATCACTGTGTCGTACACTTTAAAATGGTTCATTTCATATTATGTCATTTTACCTTCATTTTTTTAAAAAGCAAAACAAAAATAACTACAACCAAAATCCCCACAGCTTGGAGGGGCCCACCCCCAGAGTCTCTGATTTAAAATTACCATGCTGATCCTGGACCACACTTTGAGAACTCCCTAGAAGGTAGCCCTATGCTCTGGGGGCTGGGAAGAACCCAGGCTGGAGCCATCTGCTAGCAGGAGGCTGCAGGAGGGTCCGGTGACATTAGATTCCTGGAGGGGGGCATCCAGGCTGCATGGTAATAACTTGGGGCTATGTGTATTCTCCTTTTGAGGTTCTCATTTCATGTTTCCGTGGTTTGGTACTTATTTTGAATACTCTTCATATTTTAGCTAAAAAAGGGCCTCTCTTACAGAAGTGTTTTAAAACAAGCTTGCCTGTTTTCAGAACTCACACGGGATGTGCGCTGCTCTCCTCCCCACACCTTCTGGGAGGTCAGAGGAGGAGGGGACCAAGGGCGGGGTGCCAGGGTCAGCCGCAGCTGCTCCCTGGACCCCTGGACACCTGCTCCCTGCTGCCCTCTCCCCGGCCCTAGGCTCCAACATGGCAGGCCCTGCCTGCTGCCTGGGTAACCCGCAGAGGACTCTGTCTCCTCTCATGGTGTGCGGTCCCCTCTGTCCCCTTATGTAAGCCAGGACACCAAGAGGCATCCCTGACATAGCCTTTCCCAGAATCTCCCCAGTCAGCCCGCCTCCACTGCCACTGCTCCACATTTAGTCACTTACCACCCTCGCCTCTTACCGCACCCAGGTGCAGAGCATCCTAACGAGGCCTCTGCATCTTCTCCTGCCCCTCCTGTGGCTCTCTACCCTATATTCAGCAAATCCAGCCATGCTGTGATGGCAGCCAACTTGTTGCCCCCCACCCTCCCTGTCTGGCCCCTGTCTGCCTCTCCAGCTCCTCTGCCACCACAGTGTTAAAGCCACTGGCCTTCTCCACTCCATCCATCTCCAGTTGACCCCAGGACATTTGCTCAGGCAGTACCCTCTTTCTGGAGCCTCACTCCCTGCTCCCATTGCTGGCCCACCCATTCCATAGCCTCACACATTCTTCAGCTCTTGCTTCTAAATCACTTTGTCAGGGACACCTTCCTGACCCTAGGCCAGGCCAGGTCCCAGCTGAGCTCTCCCATAACTGCTCACTCCCAATACTTTTCCTTTGCTGTACTTTTCCTGATTGTAATTACGCTTTTCTTTGTGTGCTCCTCCAAGGTCTGTGTCTCTTTGCAGCCCAGGAAGTCCACATGGGCACAGACAGGGAGCAGTCAGCCCCAGCCTGGTGACCGGTGCAGGCAAATGCTCAGGAACACCTGCCCAGCCAGAGAAGGTGCTTCCTGACTTTCTGGAGGGTCTGTGCTTTGCCCCAGAATAGTGAGTGTGAGTGTGTGTGTGTGTGTGTGTGTGTGTGTGCATGTGTGTAAGAGAGAGAGAGAAGAAGAAGGAGTCAGTGACCCCGGACAGGCTTCCCTGTCCTCTCCCTGGACTCCTGTGGCGAGGATGGCGAGGGCACTTGCTCCCAGTCTTCCCACCGGGAGGCTGCTCTGTTTGCCTGGCCCTTGTCCCCAGCAGGACTTTTGAAGCCACCTTCATCTTCAAGATCGTGGCTGCTGGCCCTGGACAGAGCCTACCCTCTCTGGATTCGTCCCCATTCCAGCCCATTCCCTGTTCTACTGGAATGTAACCAGCCCCTGTCACCAGACAGGCCTGCAGATCGTCTTCAAAGGCCCTGGGGATACAGAAATTTCACAGAAAGCCCGACTGCCCCTCTGGAATATCATTATCATCCGTCTTTGACGCAGTGGCCCTTGGGCTGTGGCCACACTAAGTGTTTGGTTGCTCCTCTGTTGTGGAGGACAGTCAAATGTGACTAACGTGTCCAGAGGGAGGGAGCCTCCGTGGCCATCCTCCAGCCCGCTGACTCTAGGAGCCCAGCTTAGATCCTGGGAATCTTAATCCAAAGGGAAGATACGAAGAAGACATTGACTTTCTATTTATGTCTGCAGCCCTTAGCTTGTCCAGCATCCCACAGACCTTCACTCAGCAAGGCCTGGGGCGGCGTTCAGCCATAGGGGAGCAGAGATGAGGGGGCTGGGCGGGGTCAAGTGTGTGTGGAAGGAGACGCCTTCCTGGGGGCTCCCCCACAGCTTTCCTCAGTGGTGGTGGTACTGACTCCGCCCCCTCCCAGCACCTCCCCCAGAGTCCTTGAACTCTCCGGAGCACCAGCAGCTGTGCATTAGTGGGGGAGCAAGAGAACTGCAGTCACTTGCCAGGCCACATGCTCAGAATAAATGCCTGGGCATCGCTGCAGGGGTCCCGCACACTTGGTCCTGATCCAGTTTGGACAAGGCTGGAATGATCATGGGCCAGGGAAAAGGAAGCTAATAGGTTGTTCTTAATTATTATTATGGCTTTTTATTAGGAATCCCGGCTGCCCAGGCCATAAGGACGTGTGTCCCCACCTCTGCTGGAGCATAATTAAGGGGAAACGTTGCAGGGAGACTAATGAGCTTGGCTTGGGCAAGGAATGGAAATCAGCAGGAGAACCGCCGGTTGGTGCAGAGGGGTTTGGGGCCACACTTTTATTGAGGCAGCACGTGGTGCTTGCCAAGGTTCCCGTTAATGTGCCCAGCCGCCTCTGGGCTTTCTGATTATCAGGGCTGCGATGAGGAGGTGGGTTGCAATTTCTACCCTGATAATAAGGCAGACGGGCAGTGCCACTCCTGGGGCCATTTTCCCCAGCTGTGTGTGAGGCACGTGGCCCTGGTCTCTGGGACCCTCCGTGGCTATCCTACCTGGAATGCAGGAGGATCTGCAGGGGACCTGGTACCACCTATGAGTCTGTTGACACATTCTCTTTTCTCCATGGGACTGAGCTCTGGATCTTGGGCCAACAAGGGCATCACCCTACCCAGGATGCTTAGAAATCCAGAGAAAAGAAGCTACTGTCCTATGTGGAAACTTACACAGCAAAGAAGTCTACCAACTCCTCTGGAAAATGCAGCTCTGGCACCGCCTCCCACAGGAAGCCTCCCGGGAGAGCACATGCACAGGATGTTAATTCACCCTAATACCTACTAGTACTGTTGCCCTTGGCATACTCTCATATCATTTACTAGTCACATTTCTGGCTGAATATGAGGATCTACAGAGCAAGGACTACATCCTGGTCCCCTGGCTACCCCAAGTGCCAACTTCTCAGATGATGTAGAACTCTACCTTGAGACTGGGTGTACTCACACACCTTGGCACCATCAGTTCCCCAAAAGCAGATCACAAGGAATAGAGGCTGTGGGGGAGTAGAACAGGGCAAAAGAAGAGACTGAGGGCCAGGCAGACTTTCAGAGGAGGCGTCCTGGAGAAGGCCTAGAGAAAGATCAAGCAGTGTCAGTCAGTCTCACCAGGGGCTGGCTCACACTTTCCACTGATGGAGGTGAGGTTCTGAGTCTGGATGATGCTGGAAGGGAACCAGCTGTCTGGACCAAGTCAGAATTGCACTCTCAGCTTCAGGACCCTTGTCCATCAAATGGGAGCTGGACACCTGTGCTTCCATCACACAGGCTTGCTCCCCCAGATGTCACCTAGTGGTGGACTGCTTTGGATTCCAGAGAAAGAAATGCTGAATTTGAACTGAGAAGTACTGGAGACCCAGCAGAAGGAGAATCTGTGAGGCCAGGGAGGAGGTGGCTCCTAGCTGGCCTGGAAGGAGGAGGAGTGCTTGGGAGGTGGAGCTGGCTGGACCCGACAAGACTGCAGAATTGTGTGGCCAAAAGCATGCTGGGGAGAAGGAGCAGCATACCTAAGGCCTGTCCAGGTACCTGGCCAGCTCCTCTCTCTTCTCTCTGGGGCTGGAATCTTCTGGTGGTTCCCCAGACCACCCTAAGCCCTGTGGCATCTATTGCAATGGACCCTCCTGTCCTCCAGGTTTATTGGGGTTCGTCCACATTGGGAGCCCAATCAGGTTGCATGAGGGAGACTGGAGACTGAGGCCAGGGAGCTGATTCTCTAGAATCAGCTGAAACCTCCATTATAGCTGGTTCTGGTGGGGATGGGGGCAAGTGTTGTGTCTCTCAACTAGGCAGCTCCTTCCAATGTGACCTTCTCCTCCTGGTTTCTTGCCCCTTAGGTGTGGTGTGCAGTTCTCCTGCGATAGAGTCCTGGTCTATTGCACAGTCCCTTGTCTGCCCATGCTGCTGCAGTTGGTCCAGTTATTCAACCCTCCTTGACCACCTCCATGTGAGCACAGCAGTGTATTTCATTGGCTGGTCACTGGGAGAATGGGCTGGAGAAAAGAGAGATAAACACAGGTGTGTGGGTTGGGACTGGACCCCAGATGCCAACTTTGATCAGTTATCAGCTGCCTGAGCCATTGTGCTAAAGGCAACTCAGAAGCCACACCCCAGATTGGCAGGGGGAAGAGTGCTGCCTCGATTAGTAATGTCTGCCACTGGAGCAAGGGCTGGGAGTAGCAGTACATGAGCCACCAGTTCTGCTATCCCACGTCCTATCATAGAGAGTTTGGGGCTGCAGGAAAAGGGACTTGGATTTTATCTTATAATCACTGAAGGGAGGGAAGGAAAGTGTCATCAAAGTCATTTTGAATGGAGAAGTACCACCCTAGCCCTCTTCTGTGGTGTGGAGTTGAGGATGAGGAGACAGGGACAGCAGCAAGAAGGCCACTTAATGGAGATGAAAAAGGCCTGAGAAAGGGAAATCCTGGGAACTATGAAGGAGGGTGAGAGACTTTGAGGTGCAATGCTTAGGTCTTGATGGACTGTTGGCTCTCAGGGGGAATCTGTAATCAGGATCCTGGGAAAGCTGAAGAGGATGTTTAGCAGGAGACCCAAAAGGAGAAGGATGGGGAAGCGGGGGGGAGGGGCGAGGACACTAGAAAGGATAAGATGTTCTTCTGTCTTGGAAGAAGCCCCCTGCTCTCAACACACTTTGACAAATAGGATCTGCAGTGGGCCATTGGGCCTTGCACTGTCCTTGTCCTCCTCCGCTGGCCAGTAATGAGAGGACCTAATTGGGAGCATGGTGGCAGCACCATCTGGCCTCTAGGAGTGAGTGACAGGAGGGGGAGGGGCGGCAGCTGGCCAGGCAGTGAGGAGTGTGCAAACACCACACAGGTGTCTCCTGGTCCCTGCCTTGGTCTCTGACTCCAGCGCAGAGCCACGTAAGCAAGCCACTCTCTCCTCCAAGGCTAGTTTTCTTGGTTGTTTTGGATTTTTCTTTCCATTTATTTTCTTTTTTTCTTCACATTTTAAAATTCACATCTGTTCATTCAGGAAATTAGAAAAATACAGCCCACTATTAGAAAAGAAAGATCACCTTCACCCCACCTACAGAGAGAGGAACTCTAAGGGTTGGGTTACGCCTTTCAGACTCAGGTTTTTCTTTTCGTCAGTGTGTTTGATGGGGGGACCCCCTGGGCCACCAACTTGGGCCTGCAAGAAACAGCACATCACCCTTGGTTTGTAATAAACTGAAGTGTGAAATTTGTGTTCCCTCCACTTCCCAACCTTGGATGGTTCCCTAGTTCTGGATCTCACACAGAGCCAAGGTGTGCATGAGTGAGAGGGAGGGTGAAGGCCCTGGCTCACCTGTCACTTATGTTGGCCATATGAGTAACCCTGAGGGGGAATGTGGCTCTGCAGCAGTCTGTGCATCTCTCTCAGATGCAGGGACCACGGGAGAGTGTAGCAGCTGACATCCTGGAGTGGCAGCTGCTGGGGGCTCCTCATGACCACTGATGTCTGGGGCTCTGGACCCGCTGCATCCAGCAACCATCCCTGCATCCAGCCTGGGCCCAGAGAGTCTCCCGTTGTTGTTGCAGGGTGGGGGTCCTCCCTGACCCTAACCTCTCCCAGTGTCCGCCTCTACCTGCCACACAATCCCCATCTTGTCCTTTCCTAAAGGACTTCAAAGGCCACGAAATCCAGAGACTGAATCATTTGTAACCAGAAACCAGCTCCTCTTACTCCAGGGCAGGAAAGACTAAGGCAGGAAATCCTTCCAGAAAATTAAGGAAGATAGTTGGCAAAGAAAGAGGGAAAAGGAAAAAACAACCACCAAACAAAGTCTCCTCCACGAAGCCAAGCGACCAGGTGTGTCCTGGCAAACCCAGGCACAGGTAGGATCTTGAGATCATGCTGTTCATGATCATACTCAGCTGTTCTTAGTTCTGTGCTCAGTGGTAACACTGTGAGCATTTTCTCGGGTTCTGTGAAAATGTGATTTTTGATGGTAGTTTCTAAGTTCATTTACTAAATGAGCTGGAACCAGGGCATTAAGTCAGTTTGAATCAGTCGTAGACACTCTCAAGAACTGGTCTCCTTCATTGCTCCTCCTTTCCTTAGCCCATTCCCAGCCCTAGCACCCTCCTCTGAAGCTTCACCTCCACCATGGGGTGACTCCTCCCTCAAAAGTCTACCATGGGCCTGGTGTGGTGGTGCACACCTGTGATCCCAGTGGTGCAGGAGGCTGAGTCATGAGGATTGTGAGTTCAAAGCCAGCCTCAACATTTAGCAAGGCCCTAAGCAACTCAGTGACATCTGTCTTTAAATAAAATACCAAAAAGGGCTGGGGATGTGGCTCAGTGGTTACGGTCTCTGAGTTCAATCCCCAAAGAGTCTACCATGGTTCATGGTTCCCTGTTGTCATCACATCAAGTCTGAACTCCAGCTTGCAAACCTTTCCTTCGCCCAGCAGGTCTCCTCCCTACACTGTAAGCTAACACCTGCTCCACCCCCAGCTCTTGCCACAGGAACCCACCCCTCCCTTCTGGCCACCAGTCTCCTGAAGCCCCCATAGCCCCATGTAGCCCCCCGTTCCCTTGCTCTGCCTAGCGCCTCCATCCCTCTCCAACCTTGCCCACCTTGGCCAGCAGTCTTCCAGCCCAGCAAGTGGCATCTGCACCCTCTCTAGGACCCCTCCCATCTGCTTCTCCTGGCATCTCTGGGTAGGGTCTGATTACTGCTATTCCTCAGAGGACATGTGGGCTCCTCTGGGGCTTCACCTTGCTCTCCTGAGCCTGGCTGCCCAGCCTGGCCGTGCTGGCTGGGTTTGGGTCAACAAAACCAGCACTTCTTGAAGGAAAGACTTTGCAGGATACCCACCTCCAGGTGCCTGGGTCTGGGTAGGGTGTTTGTTGCCATCCAATGCCAGCCAGGAGCCTGGCACAACCACAACCTGTCCCCAGGGTTGGCAGAATGCAAAGCTCCACCTCAGACTTCTCTCCATAGGAGAATCTGCATCAAGGATTCAAAGGATTCAAAGGAGGGGATGTGGAATGCAGTGCAAGCTGCAGGTCTGGTAGGTACTGGCTTCCCCTTCCCTGGTGCTATCCCTCCTGGGCAGCTCCTTTAACCTCCGCAAACCCCAGCCCCCTCTCAGGGGATGGTAAAGCACTAGTGATCAGGAGGGATGTACTAATGAACAATTGCTATGAAAACCCTGGTAATAACATAGAGCAATGAGACCCAGGTGCTGTGCAATCTCATTGAATGCTCCCCCATAATCTCATAGGGGTCATTGCTATTATTCCCCATTTTGCAGGTGAAGAAACTGAGGTCCACAGGGCTCCTGTAGCTTGAAGACTGCAGGTGCTGTGGAGACCAGTGTAAAACTCAGGAACCTGTCCCCAGGGCTAGGCTCCTCTGTCTGCTGAACACTTTGGCAAGGGCACACTGGCAGGGTGATGCTGAGGGGCTTGGTGCAGCCACCTGCTGTGGGGGCGGGCATGGTACGCTCTCCAGTGATGGGAGTCAGGAACCCGCCGTGGCGTCCCTTTGTGCTCTGTCTGTGACTGTGATGGAGAACAGTCACTTTTTAGTTAAGGTGGACCCCGTACCTGTGCTGGAGTGCTCCATCTTATGCAAGCACTGAAGGGCTAGGAAAACCAAGGCTGGGCCCTCTCCACACAGCGGGGGACATTCACAAGACACTGATTAAAAACAGAAAAGTAAATGTGTGCCCAAGTCATGCCTTACTAATTTCCAGTCCCCGAACGGTAAACCGTTTCGGAGCAGCTAATTGAAGGCAAGAGGTAAACAGTGGGTGAAGAAGGTCCTGTCCCCGCCCCGAGCTACATGTTGTCCCCCCGTCCTGAGAGCTGTCCCATCTGCCCCAAAGCTCACAGAACTCTTTCATCAAAAATGTTCAGCTTCGGCTCTGCTGGAGTTGGAGGACAGCCCACACGGCAGGGTGGAACACAGGTGGGTGGTACCTGGCATTTCTTCCAAGACATAATCATGAAAGCCCGCCCACGGCCCCGCCCACGGCCCCGCCCACGGCCCCGCCCACACAGCGCAGCCCCGTCTCGCCGGTGCAGCCACCCGGTGAGACGCTGGCTGGGCCTTCCGCCCGGCGGCCCGAAAGAACCTTTCCAGTTCCCGAGGTAGCAATGAAAGCCAAAGTTACAGCTACACTCAAGTCCTCAAAGCGACGGTTCCAACGTCTGTTTAAGAATGGATCCAGGAGGGTGGTTTCTAATCCTGGAAGAAGAACTAGGAGAGGTGGGGGACGGAGGCCTGAAGCCCACCAGCGCCCCCTGCCGAGAGGAGGGCTGTGGCACCCATGGCGGGCGCGGGAGGCTCCTGCCTCCCAGCCCACCTGCCAGCCCTGGGGTACCCACCCCAGCCCTGGGAGTCCATCACAAGTGTGTCCGAAACCCTCTTCCATTCCCAGGCCTTCATCCAGCCTCTGCATCTTCCATGTGAGGACACCGAGCCCCACAGGGAAAGCGGCCTATCCCAGGTCACAGATTGCGGTCCTGGAGTGGACACAGACCTTGGGCCCTTGATCTTCACCATAGCCCTAGATTGTAGACCCTGAGAAGGGATGTTAGGACTGTAGACGTTCTGGAATCCAGACTAAGTACCCAAGGATAGACAGAACCCCAGAGCCAGTCAGGAAAGGAAGAGAATCCAGGACAGGCCTCCTGGAGGGGGGCTGATGTGTACTCATCCTTCATGCCTCTGGTCTGCAGGGACCCGAGGATGCCTCCCCTGCAGGAAGGCTTCACATGGCTCCCCACTGCAGGAGTCTGGGCTCCACCAAGGCCAGGCTCTGCTTCCTCTAGACCTTTTCACTTCCAGGGCCCTATGGGGACCCATGTTCCTCAAGGGCACTGTCTCACTGAGGAACCCGCCCATGCCTTTTCACATGCCGTTCACATGCCAGGAACAGTGCAATCTTTTCCATGCAATCTGCAAAACCCACAAGCAGGTCCAGTCCTGTAAATGTTTTCCCATCTCCCGCACGCCCCCCCCCCCCCCCCCCCCCCCCCCCCACTCCCACCATTCCTCTAGGCTCTGCTTCCTGTAGGTTCTGCTGCTTGTCAGTCAGGGCTCAGTTAGAGGCACAGAGACACTGGGGATACACACAAAGTCTGTTATAGGGAGGAGACTTTACACCACTGTGCATACAGCTAGCCAGTCTAAGGCAGGATCTTCGGCTGTGTCTGGTGCTTAGAACTGACACGACAGATGTGGGGAAGACAGGGTGGCATGAAGTGGGCATCAAGGTCACATGGAACCCACAGCCTGAGCTGGAACCCCCAAGGAGGCACTGGGCTCCAGGTCGGTCTGCCTCCACTTTCCAGACTACACCCTCAGTGATGGGTGACATGCAGAAGCTGGCACCATCCTGAAGCTAAGCACACACCTGGCTCAGGAGTCAGGAAAGCCCAGGAGAGCCCGGGCACCAAATCCACCACCTGCAGGTCAGCAATACCATAAGCAGGTCAGTGGCTACCTGCGCCTTCTGAGAGTGAACCAAAGATCTGGCCACTGCCCCCCTTCTGCCCACACATCATAGGCAAACTGTCTGGGGGCCTTTGGTCACCTCGGCGACACAGAGAAGAGAGTTCTGGCAACTGTAGCTCCAGTTCAACTATGTTAACTATCAAAATCTTTCACACCTGTTCAGGTGCTATGGCCATAATTGCCTGTCTTCAGGAAATCCAAATTGTCTTGGAAAGGAGGACAAGCCAAGAGACAAATTTAAAACACTTTCATTAGGTACTTCAAAAAGTATAAACAATGGCCATGGACACCTGAAGGGGGATCTTGTCCCCAGACACTAGAAATCCTGGAGTGGCCCCAGGCATGAACACCAGAGCTGGGTATGGAAGGATGGAGGGAAGCTGCCAGGAAGGGCTGAGGGCCTGGGGAACAGAGAGCCATACCAAGACCCAGGACCTTCATGCCTAGGCCTGGGTAGGATGGTGCTTCCTTCAGAAGGCAGGAGGGAGGTGAGCAAAGAGGCTTTGGTGGGACCAGCTAGGGACAGGGGACAGTGCCTGTGTCTGCCGTGCCCATCTTGCCAAGTCTCACATTCCTATCCAGAAAATGGGGCTTGGGGGTAAATTCAGAGCAAAACCAATACAAATATTGCAATATCTCAGACACCCCAGCTCAAACTTGACCATTCCTAGAATTGATGTTGTTATTGGGTCCTAAAAATTCCAAAGGAAAATTCAATTTCCTGTGTTTTCCTAACAGTCACAGCCTCTCTCAAACTTGGGAATTGCCACCAAGGGCAGAGGGGATGGGATCTGGAGTGCTATGATGCTAAAAGGACAGTACAAATGGGGCCACCCTGGTCTCCCTCTGACCCATCCATCCAGCCTGCAGCACCTCACTCCCCGCAAGGGCCAGCAGCCAGCTCCTGCCATCTGCTGTGATTTATGGAAGGGAGGCAGTGATTAATCAGCAAGTCACCACCAAGGGCACCCATTTTCCCTCATTTACCTGCCCCCTGACCCACCAGCACAGTCGAGGCAGCACTGGGCCAGTGTATTAATCATGCACTTTAAAAATATTTAAAGGAGAAGCTAGGCCCTGAGCAGAGTTTCCTTTAATGGACTCGTTTTCAGCTAAGGGTGAGTATGCTAATTAGGAGATAAAACAAACGGGCTGTTTGAAATGCAAATGAGTTGGTGGAAGCGCTTCTGGTCCCTTCCTTCCCCACTGCCTATTCGGGAGGCTAAATCTTACTTCTCCCAGTCACTTCCCGCCATCCATTGCTAACCAAAAATGATAGTGGCTGATTCTAAAGCTGAGAGAGGTGCTAGGTCTTGTTTCCACCCTTCTTCTTTTACTAGGATCAAGGAGTCCAAAGGACGTGTCTGTCCAGCTCCAGCAAGGGGAAAAGCAGCAGCTGCTGGTGTACCCTCTCCTGGTCCCACACAGCCACACCCATCCAACCCCCTCTGTCCCCTCAATTTTCTTCTCTCTTTCTGCCTCTGCTTCTGGCCAGCTCTGGTTGCCCACCACGCCTCCCTACCTGCCTTCTTGCCCAGTGAGACCCTCTCCCTCCCATCAGCTGCCCACAGGAGTCTCCCAGGCACATCCAAACACTTCCCAGAGATCTTGCCTCCCACCAAGTCTAAATTCCATCTCCAGTCCACTCCAGCCCTATGCCACCCCATGCCACCTCTTCTTCCTAAGAGAAGCCCTCTGGCCCTTCCTGTGTGTCCTCCAGGGTTCTGATCTGGCCCCTGGGTATGACAAAGTGAGTATGTGATTGCGCATTGGTTGCCCCAGGCTCCTCTCCACAGGATCCCTCTTCCCCACTGTGCCCATGCCTGTGGGCCAGAAGCTAGCATTTACTAAATGCACGCTGGGCTGATTGCACTACTGGGAGACCCTGGAGCTCCCTGAGCTCTCTGAGCTCCAAGCTCCCAATCCCAGTGATAGGCATGGTGCCAGCATAGCGGGCCTGCAGAGTTCAAGGATGACCACCTGCTGTAAGATTGGTCTGGAGAAGCAGTGGGGAGCATCTAGCCCAGGGCTCTCCTCATTAAAGGCATTCAATGCCCCTCCTGGGAAGAAGGGACCCCAGCCCACCCCTACAGATAGGGCAAAACATTATTGCAACCTCTGCTGCGAAGGGACCAGTGACCTGCATCCTCAGGCAGGGTCAGATGCCGCCTGTGAACTTCTGCCTGCTCTGCCTGATGCCTCACACGGATGACGGGATGGACGGTGGGAGGGCAGGGAAAGTAGGATGTGCGGGGTGAGTGGATGCATCTCTGGTGGGAAGTTATTCCCTGGGACTGTTCCTTTTTCAGTGTAATAAGAGGTAAAGTCATTAGCCTGAGAGCTTGAAAAGAGGAAAGGTTGTTGGGAATTTGAAGAGAGAGTAAAAAATGAGAAAGAAGCTCCCAGAACATGGTTGCAGGTGATGCTTTGGGGTTTCTCCTCCAGTCAGGCTGAGCATATGTTCCAGAGTGCCCCCCCAGAGACCCCTTGGGTTTCCTCGGACATGCATTTGTCTGGTTGAGCAGCCCAGGGTTCAAGGGTCATGCCCAGGTTTGGGGTTGGAGTGTAGGAAGGCCACAGGGACACAGTGTCATTCAGGAGAGACAGTTTCATGTAGTCCTGGCTGCAGTTCCAACTCACTGGTCAACATAAACGATTCTCATCTCATCTCCTTGTGCCTCAGTTTCCCATCGGGAAAGGGGATGTGTTGAGCCCAGGGAGTGTCTCCATCTTTGCATTTCCAGAGGCCATGCCTTAAGTGACAGGGACAGAATGGTCAAATGCTGTCCTAGTTTTGGTGGCAAACAATGCTGACTGCCACTGCCCAGCACCCACTGCATCATCTGAGCTGCTTCCAGGAAAAAACAGAATTCTTTAGGTCTTGGGGGACCATGGCTGCAAATTTCGAATTTGTCGGAAGCAGTGAGAAGGCAGTGCAGAAGCTGTGGTTGTCTTGGACTCTGCGTTGCCCAGCTTATTGGTCCCCAGAACCAGTTAATATCTCATCCTCTGGGGGAATGGCAGGGCACAGCCAATACTGGTGGGTGGCCCATCTGCCTGATGAATTCTAGTACGAGAAGAGGCCACTCCAGTGCACCCACCATGTTTGCCCCTCCGAGTGCCCCGACTCTCGTGGCAATACTGTCCATGTGCTGTGTGTGGCAGGTCTGAGCGCAGCACAGTGCCTGGCGCACAGTAGGGTCATGCGCCTGTTCGCTGAATGGCTGAAGGAGGGAGGTGTCCTGGTGGAGACTCCCCCTAACTCCCTGTTTTTTCTTTCTCCTCCCTCCTCTCTTCTTCCCATCCGGGTCTTTGCAAGCACAGCCCTCCCCATCCCTCTGATAAATGGCCAGTCCCCTTGAGCAGAAGGAGGGGCATTTTCAGGGCACTGCAGGGAGCTGTGTAGGGCCTTGTTCTGCCTGACACCTTTATTAATCGCTCAGCCAGGAAGATAAACAGCTTCTTAATTAAATTTGCAGATGTTGCTAAATTGGGAGGTGTTCTGATTGTTCAGTCCCAGGAAGATAGAATGGTCCCATATTGGACTTCGGAGAGGTCAGCCTGGGCGGGAGCCAGGACCTGGGTGACGTGCTGTGAAGATAACGGTAATGCTAATAATGGCCAGCCTTTGCTGAGCATTTACTGTATGCCAGGCTGCCATGAGCCTGGGAATCACAGGTGTGGGTCCCAGCTCCTTACATTCTGGGGACCCAGAGCAAGTTGTTATCATTCTTCAGGCCTCAATTGGTTCATCTTTGCAAGATAGGGTCCTTCACAGCTGTGACATTTGTCAAGCCCCAGCATCATGGCCCCAGTGAAGGGAGGGGCCCTATTTTCCAGTTCAAGGGCCCAGCACCCAGATCCCCAGCATTAAGCTCCCCACAGAGCTTTTGGGGATCTGGGGTGGGTTCTGGTAGGTTTGGGGAGGATTGAAGCCTGGGGGTCTGTGGCTGTGTATAGAGTCCAGGGGTCTAGGGTTCTGTGGGTCTAGGAGACGGAGCAGTGGTCTGGGGCAGTGTGTAGGGGGTTGAAGGTCTGGGAGTAGGCAGGTCTAAGGACATGGGGATGGAGACTGGGAAAGCTGAGGCGCTGAGGCAAAGGGCATCTGAAGCTGATGGTTTTGGGGGCTTGGATGTTGTGGACTCTGGGGGCTTTCTGGGGATCAGTCTTAAGGGTCTGGGACTCTGGGATGGTTTAAGTATTTGAGGATCTAACATCTGGAGTATCAGATGGTACATCTGGGGGTCCAGAATTTGGGGATATGAGGATCTGGGGAAACAGGGATTTGGGGATCTGTGATGTAGGTGTGCTTGGGAGTTGGGATGGTGTCCAAGGATTAGATAATCTGGAGGAATCTGGGGCTCTGGAAGAATTTGAAAGTTGTGGGTCGGGAAAGAGAGGTGGGAGGCCTAAGGCCAAATATAGCTGAACATCGCCACCTGGTGTACATTCCTCCACACTGCAGCCAGAAAGGCAGCCTGGAGGCTTTGCGCTTCTCCAGCTGTCTTGGATGGCGGGGAGCATGGATGAGCAGAATCTCTAGGGTTACAAACTTGCAGTGTTTGCACACTCAAGAGTCAGGGGCATGTCCATCTTGTTCACTGCTGTAACCCCAACACAGAATAGCACTAGCATGTCTTGCACATTTACTTGTGTTTGTTTTGAGTGAATAAAGGAAAATTCATTCTCAGAGCAGTTCACCCAGCAAGGGTAATACAGAAAGTCTGGACAGGGCCACTCACCAGGTGTAGCTGTGTAGAAGCTGGTCCTCCTAGAAATGCGCTCACGGTGTAAATACATGCTGGATTTCGAAGACTTTATTTTTTCTAAAGTAGATTTTATTAACAATGGTTTGTGTTGATTACATATTGAAGATCACATTTTGAAAATGCTTATTAAATGAAATATGTTACTGAAATTAACTAGACCATTTTCTTTTTTACCTTTTAAAATATGGCTACCAGACAGTTTTAGAGTGACATCTTTGGCTGGCATTCTATTTATTTTGGACAGTACTGGTTTTGGGTGAACCACTGACCAACCACTGAAGAGTCAAGTTCAAGGTCTCCATAGGTATGGGAAGGGGAGAGATGGCTCCAGGGGTCCTAGAGGTCATGGCAGGGGGAAGCCTGGAGAGTTGACCTGCCTGTGAGGGAGAAATCAGTCCCGCACAGGACTAGCAAAGGAAGACAGCTGTTGAGAGATCAGATGTATAGTGCCTGTTGAAGGGCCTGGTGATACATAAAATCTAATACCCACCCCCAATTTTCTTTCCCCTTACCTGGGCCTTGAGGCTAGGGGTAAAGGCAAGCCATTCCAGATGAAGATGTCGGACTGGGGGGAAAGGCACTTCACTTAGGGGAGGGGTGACACTGGGCAGTTCCAACTAGGTGGGTGCAGATGACACAAAGCTTGAGTGCTGAGTAGAGGCCTGCATTTGGGGTAAGTGACAATGATGAGCTTGGGCTGCATCAGAGGGTCTACATGGTGAAGGGGCCACCTCCCATGTGCTTGGGGCCCCAAAGCTTGGCTCTGAAACTCAGGTTGCACTAGAGCCCTGGAAGTCACCAGTGCATGGGTCCTGCAGGGAGGCACCTAAATGTCTGTGTTGGAAGTCAAGTCTCGTGCAGTTGCTGAATTGAAAAGAGATCTGCTAAGATTCTGTCCCCACTAACAATTACCTAGGAGGTGAAAGCCACACCCACGCACCCCAGGGTTCTGGTGTCCTGGCAGAGGTCAGAGTCTGACCCTGGGTGTGACTTACGTGACACCTGTTAGGCTTCATGATGGCTTCCTGAACACGTCCCCTGGGTAGCACCTGTGCCCTCCAAACACCTGGATGAAGGCAGACCTTGGTCCTGTCACCCTGAACCAGCAGAGGATCAAAACCTACACTCACAGTCGCCCAGTGTGAGCTAGACAGGAAACGGTCACTGAAGGCATGCAGCCATTCCTATTCTGTTCTGCTGCTATAACAAAACACCATAGGCTGGTGGCTTATAAATAATGGAAATTTCCTTCTTATATTTCTGGAGGCTGGACGTCCAGCATCAAGGTGACAGCAGATTCAGTGTTCAGTGGGGACCCATTTCCCAATTCATAGGTGGCACCTTCTCACTGTGTCTCCAAATGGCAGAAAGGACAGACAGCTCTTTGAGGGCCTTTTTATAGGACATGAATCTCCATCCTCTTGACCTAATCACTTCCCAAAGGCCTTTCCTCCTAACACCATCACTGCTCTTCCGGGTAGGGCTCAACACAGGATTTTGATGAGATACTCACATTTCTCCTGCAGCACAGTGGATGGAATGAGAAGGGCATGGGGCCTGGGTACATGCAGGGAGGTAAGGAGAAGGTAAAGTCCAAGGAGAAGTTCACAGGGAACAGAGTGGAAGGGGCTCATGGTAGAGCGAGGACCAGGAGATACTGCAGAGCAGCACCAGGCACTGGAGATCCTTGGGAAGTTTGGGGACGTGGGACTGAGAGATGGGGAGGGGCAGGGGCCAGGCTGGGGACCTGAGGCCATGGTGGGATGCAGTTGGACCTGCCTTCAGGGAGTTCCTTTAGGAACAGTCCCAGGTTGCTGGGTGGAAGATGGACAGGAGGGGAGGTGGGAGGCAGGGGCCAGCCAGGAGGCTGGGGCATCGGTCCAGAAAGAGACGAGACTGGTGATGCTAAAGCACACTACAGTAATAACGTGAATGATTATTGAATGCTTACTGCATTAATGCATTAGCTCACCAAGTGCTTTCCACAACCTTCTGTCGTGACATGGACACTCAGAATAATTAAGCAACTTGCCCAAGTCACACCACTGGGGAGCAGGATTTTACCCCAGGATTCAATATAATAACAACCCAGGGTTGTTGATAGATGACCTTTGAATCCTTCTGGTGCATCGGGCGAGTGGAGCACCTGGGGCTCCCATGTCCCTCCAGCACACATGTCCCCATTCCCGTCCCCCTCCCCTTCCTGGTGCTGGTCCTCTAAGTCCCCCCACAGGATGGCCTCCCTGATGGCACTCCCAGGTGTGTTTGGAACCCACTCTCAGTGGAGGGCAAAGCCCCCTCTTCCAGCGCCCCTGGATTTACAGGGAAGGCTGTATTTTATAGATCATGGTGGGGCACAGCCGTCTCTCTGTCAGGCCAAGAATTGGTTAAGTTTCTATAGGTGGAAAGTGGAAAATGCAAGTTAATTTCCTGCAGAAAGGAAATCCTTGACACGTCAACCCCATGATGAGTGGGGGCTCTGAATCCCCGCAGAGGCGGGCGGGTGAGCCACAGCCATGCTGCCTCAGCACTTGGCCGTGGCCCCAAACAGACTTTTCAAAGCGAGCGGAGACGCAGGCATCTGGGTGAGGTGCAACTTGACAGGAATGTGGTGGGAAATCAATTTTAAGAGTTTGTCATGTGCGCGAATTGAAAATGTTTAAATTTTTTTCCCTGAAGAAAAACATACTATTTTCTCGATGTGGATATGTACACAGTATTCTTTCAATCCAGTAAGGAATCACAACTTTGGGAACTGGGTGCAGTGGTGCACACCTGTAATCCCAGCGGCTTGGGAGGCTAAGGCAGGAGGATCTTGAGTTCAAAGTCGGCCTCAGCAACTTAGCAAGGACCTAAGTAATTTAGTGAGACCCTATCTCTAAATAAAAATAAAAGAAAGAAAGAAATTATGGTTCCGTGAATACACAAACAATTGTTCAGAAACTTCCAGACAATGTGAAATGCTCATCTTTGCCACTTTGGTTTGTATTGCTGTGCCGTGCCACTCGTGGGGAGCATCATCTCTGATTTTATCCCTAATGCCTTGACCTTGGGTCCTTAGTAGGGGGTGGCAGGATATTTGGGGGATTTTTTTAATTGATGCATATTAATTATACAGAATGGTGGGCTTCCCTGTGGTGTTTTCATAATGCTTAGGACAAGGTTTGTTCAAATTCACTCCTATTACCTCCACCTTCTCCTCTCCTTTTCCCACCTCCTTTCTCTACACTAAATCTCTTGAGGGCAGGTGTTTTGAAGGGAGGAGAATCCCTTTCAAAATGGAAAATGCATCTTGGTTACCAACAATAATGATAGCAGCTATACCCTGGGCAACCAAGAACTCTAACATCTCATTGAAGCAGAACCATAAGTCTATGGAGAAAGTATTTTGAGGCTCAGAGAGGTTGCAGTTTGCCCAAAGTCCCACAGATTGTAACTGACAGAGCTAAGGCTTGAACTGAAATCTGCCTGACTCTGAAGTCAGCTCAGGGCACTCTGCCTTCAGGGTCAAGGTCAAAGCAAAATTCTGACCCCAGCAGGATCTGGAGGAAAAATAAAAGCCACACCAAGTGTAGCCTGTGGTTTGCTGCTCTCTGACCAAGGGAAGCAAAACCAGCTCCCAGTCTTTCCTCTGTTTAGTAGACCAGCCAGAATGCTAGTGGCAGTGCCCTGGTGTGGTGTATGTGTTCTCAGGCTGCTCCAGGGACTACTCATGACGCACCCCGTCCTGCCTTTAACCCGCACAGATGGGTTAGGACAAAAGCTAAGCTCGGGACAGGTCCCTGGGTTCTCTTAAGAACAGCCTCATCTCTCCAGCTGAGTCTGAACAACCAGGCAACTGTGGCAGGAGGAGCAGAGGGGGCAGAACTGGGGGGACATTGTGCTCCTCCTCCTCTCATCCCATTCCAGCCATCTTGGATTTGGATGAGTTTGGAAGATTCCATGATCATGGGAAAGGAATGAATAAAAGAGAAGAAAGGGACCATGAAGGACAGCATGTTTCCCATCCTAGCAACACACTTACCACCCCTGAACAACATCTCCTCTGACGGGCACTGTGCTAAGCTGTGTCTGGCTTGATCTCCTCTCCCTGTAACCCTGTAATATATCATCCCCATTTTACAGATAAGAAAAATTGAGACTCAGAAAGGTTGATTAACTTGTTCAAGGTCACACAGCTGCCACATCACCTAGGCAGGATAAATACCCAAGTCTGTGTGAGGTCCTAGTCCATGAATGCTGCACTTCCCCATGGCCTCTCTTTATTCTTACAGATCGCTCCCTGGGGCAGCTCCAGGAGTTCCAAACTCGCATGCCTTTCCCTGCCACCCCTGCACAGTCAGTACTCTGTGAAATGAGACTTGGGAATTATCCAGACCTAGTAGCATTTTGTCTTTTGCCAATTGCCAGCATTTTATTTCTCAGAGCCTCGGTTTCCTCATCAGAAAAATGGGAGTAACAGAAGTCCCAGTCTACAGGGCTAAGGGAGCAGGGGTAATGTGGCCCAGAGCAGAGTTTTCCACACTTGGCTTGGCAGGGCACAATCAAACATGCAGAGTCCTGACCTCTCCCCGGGAAGTTCTGACTCAGAGATGGGAAGGGCTGTGAACTTGAACTTGGGAGACTCTTGGATGAGGCACATCTGGGCTTCATCTCTTCATCCATCCATCCCCTCCCCCAAGAGGTCGCCCCCATGGACAGTTATCCTCCTGGCTAGGGTGGGGCCACTGCTAAAGGAGGTAGGACATCTTCCAACAGTCAGAGTCCATGGAGGCATCTCACCGGATGCCAGTGCCCAAGACCATATGGAAGTCCATGCCCCAGGGCCCCAAGGTATGAGCAGGCAAGGGTTAGGAACCAGGGTCCCCTCAGGAGCCGTGCCACACAGATAGCTCTCTTGGGGGAGCATACAAGTGGGGTGACCAAGAGCCACCGCCTCCCACTCTTCTCTCCTCCCTACTAGCCTATCAAACCAAACAAGGGTGTCCAACACTCTCCCCTGAGAATCACCAGTCCTTTATGCAAATTGATCCATCCTGTAAATCCCCAGAACATCCCAGAACCCAAGGAGGAGAGGCACACCTAGGACACTGCCCCAAGCCTCTACCACCCCACTTCTCCCTCCCCAGAACGAGGAACTCACCGGAAAACCCAGCTGCTTGCTCCAAGGCATGAGCTGGCAGGGGCTGCAGCCCACATTCCAGGGAGCCCTGGGGTCTAACCAGCCCCACCCTGAGGCTGGAGGGGGCAGCTTGAGAGAGGAGAGCCTGCAGTGGGGAGAGGCTGGGTCAAGTTTAGGCACCAGGATCCTGGAGGCATCCAACCACCGGCTCCAAGCACTGTGAACAGCAAGAGCATGCTTTATGGCTACCTTACTAGAAATACAACATGATCCACACAGATTCATTTATATGTGTCCCAGATTATTATATTCTTTTTTCCTTTGACTTTAAAAGACCTTGACACTGCAGGGTCCCAGATATGGAGGACCCACCCCTCCCCGTGAACCACGGAAACAGCATGGGTTTTTTGTTTTGGTTTTGGTCTTTTGGCCAGTATGGGGTGCTTCACACAGAAAGTGGCCATCGATGTTTTGCAGAAAGTGAAGACATGTTTTGCCCCCTGTGACTTGGGATGAGGAAGTAGGACCTTGGCAGGGTGGACAGACACATTTCAGGAGCCTGTCAAGCCCTCTCCCTTCCTGCCTGCCTCTGAGCCGGGAGGTGGCGGTGGTTGTGCCCTCTGATGTCTGGGCAGCCGCTGGCTATTACGGCCCACCCCAAGGGGCTCCCCAGAGTCGGCCCAGTTCCCAGTCAGGATTCAGGCCAGCAGCATCTTCATCCATCATGAAACCCAGGGCACAGACTCCTGGGAGGAGCTGCCTAAGCCAGAGGACCTGGATCAGGTGGGCTTGGGAGGCCATGATGGGACAATCCTGCCAAGCAGGCCAGGCTCCCAGGACCCCTACCTGGTCCATCCTGCAGAGTATAGGAGTCTTCTGCCCCTGGCCTGAAGCCTGGATCCCAGCGTGATGCTGACAATCCTGGTGAGAAGACAGGTAGAGGCAGAGACCTGGGAAGGGGGTGGGGTGGGATCCTGCTGGATGCCATGGTGAGGCTCCAGGTGGGAGGGGCAGCTGCCATAGCAACAGGAGCACCTCCCTGCATGGGGCTGCTGCAGATGGGAGGGGGACAAGGTGGCCATCTCCCCCCCCCCACAATCAACTCTGTGCCAGCCTGGCTGGGACTCTTGCTGGACATCAGTCCTTTCAGTAAATACCTCGGGAGAGCATCTGTGGGCCAGGCTGGGAGACAGGCCCTTAGTGTGGACAAGGCAGGCGCATCAACAGTGAAAAGCACAGGATGGACTAAATCAGTGCATTAGAAATCAAGGACACACAGAAGTTCCAGGCAACCATTAAACTGATAGCAAAAAATAGTAGCTACTATTTGGTTACACATACTATGTCCTGGTGGTGCATCAAGCACTTTGCATACTTTTCGCATTTAGCTTTGGTCAGAACCCTACCAGGAGGAAACTGAGGCAGAGGGGGCTCATAAATGTGCCTAAAATCAAATCCTCATATGTGGCAGAGCAGGGCTCCTCCATCCCTAGCCACTGCGGTCCCAAGCCTCTGCCCCTCACTCTCTGAATTAACTCTGAGCAGCCAAGTTATGGAGAAGAGACAGAGAAGAAAGGAGGAAGAGAAGAGAAAAAGGAAAGGTGGAGAAAGAGAAGAATAAGAGCACAGATGCAGAAAGAGGTGGCATGGTATGAGATGCCTCAAATAAATAAGAGCAGTAACTGTGAGAAACACTTCAGGTGTCTGTGAGCACACTGTGGTCCCTGTCAGAATCACCCAAGACTGGCCTCCAGCTCCAGGAAGATGAGACTTGCTGGAAGAGGGAGAGGCAGCAGCCTGCAGAGCACTTAGGGGCAGCTCAGGAGCAGGAAAGGACCGAACCAGCCTCGGCAGCGGGCATCCCCAGCAGACTCCCAGCTCCCTCCTATAGTGTCAATAGAAACAAGGTCACAAATTGACAGAGCACTCCCCATGCAGAGATTCCCAACAGTAACCAGGAAGTGGGAGGATAAACAACAGACAGGTAAATGACACCTCAAAAGAGGAATCCGGCTGGGTGCAGTGGCACATGCCTGTAATCCCAGCGACTTGGGAGGCTGAGGCAGGAGGATCGCGAGTTCAAAGCCAGCCTCAGCAACTTAGCGAGGCCCTAAGCAACTCAGTGAGACCCTGTCTCTAAATCAAATATAAAATA
>JAJEJO010053141.1:84910-120536 GCA_020662805.1 Glaucomys volans | reverse complement strand
TTTCATCATCAAATCTGAAGGTAAGTTTTGCTGGGCATAAGATTCTTGGTTGGCATCCGTTTTCTTTCAGAGCTTGAAATATGTTGTTCTAGGCCCTTCTTGCTTTTAGAGTCTGGGCTGAGAAATCTGCTGATATCCGTATCGGTTTCCCCCTGTAGGTAATCTGATGCTTTTCTCTCACGGCCTTTAAAATTCTATCTTTGTTTTGTATGTTAGGTATTTTCATTATAATGTGCCTTGGTGTGGATCTGTTGTAATTTTGTGCGTTTGGTGTCCTGTAAGCTTCTTGTAATTGATTTTCCATCTCATTCATCATATTAGGGAAATTTTCTGATATTTCCTTGAACAGATTATTCATACCCTTGGTTTGTATCTCTGTGCTTTCCTCAATCCCAATTACTCTTAAATTTGGTCTTTTCATGATGTCCCATATTTCTTGGAGGGTTCGTTCATGATTCCTAACCATCTTCTCTGTTTGTTTGACTTTGTTTTCAAGATTAAATATTTTGTCTTCATTGTCTGAGGTTCTGTCTTCCAAGTGATCTATTCTGTTAATTATGCTTTCTATTGAGTTTTTAACTTGGTTTATTGTTTCCTTCATTTCCTTGTTTCCTTCAAGCATTTCTGTTTGTTTTTTTCTCAGAATTTCTATCTCTTTATTGAAGTGATTTTTTGCTTCCTGCAATTGCTCTATTAGCTGATTATTCATAGCCTGAATCTGCTCTCTCATCACATCATTCTCTTCTCGGATCATTTTAATTATGAACATTCTGAACTCCCTTTCTGTCATTCCTTCTACCATGCTGTCTTTGGGTTCTCTTGATATATCATCTAGGTTTGTTTGGGACACTTTCTTCCTGTGTTTTCTCATGCTGCTCGTGTATCTTCCCCTCTAGTAGTGCGAATCCGAGGGATTGCAATTTCCCTGTGAAGACTTAAAGTGTCCCTGCAGATTTCCAGTAACTCACCTGTTGTTTGAGAGGTGCTTGATCAAGTGGTAACCCAAGAAAGGTGCTGTCCCACTACCTCCAGGTTGGGAATGATCAGTGCTTCTGGGCAGAGGCAGCCTAGTGTTGATAGACAATTAGATACAGCAAGGTGCTAGACTCTGGGCCAGGGTGTGGACCTGGGCACTAGACCAAGTTGGGGTGGTGTCACAGAACTGTGCTCAGTGATGGAGACACTGGGCTTGAGAGCCCAGGCAGGCCTGAACTCCTTGCTGGGGGCTCAGGTGGTGGCAGGTGGTTGCTCTCTCCTGGGGACACTGTAAGATGGCGCCAAAGGCCCTAAGCTCCTCACTGGAGTCAGCGACCCCAGCAGCTCCCGGCCAGACCTCTCCAGGAGCCGCAGCGCAGTGGCTCGGAAGACAGGCCTCAGCTCTGAATCCCCAGGCAGCCGGAGACGGTCCCTCTCTGCCAGGAAAGCTCAGCTCCGAGGACTGGGAGGTGCCGGAGCCTGGCCAGTGACTCTAAAGCCGCTGCTGGGAACCCGCACTCACTTGTTGGCTGGCGCAGACCCAGTTCGGTGACTCCGGAGCAGCTGCCCGCGGCCGGGCTGATCCCAGCCTGGCAGAGTTGGTTTTGGAGCGGCGACTGGGGACCCCTTATATGTGATTTGAATATAAAATCTCATTGAGAGCCATATTCCTGCTGTTTGAATCCCGAGCAAGTAGGAATCCACGGAGCAAGTAGGAACGCAGCCTTCCTCTGGCCCGCCATCTTGAATCTTCTATACATCCGCTTTTGAAAACAGTTTGGCCATTTTGTAAAAGGCTAAGCACACTCTAGCCAGCAATGCAGCATTAATGCTAGGTATTCACCCAGTTGAAATTTAATTTAAAAAAACTTATGTGCACACAAAAACCTGCACATGCATGTTTATGTCAGTTTTATTCATAATCTCCCCAAATGGGAAGCAATGTAATGGGTGAATGTATAAAGAAATTGGTTCTTCCAAACAAAAGAATATTGCCTAGCATTAAAAAGAAATGAGTTACCAAGCCATAGTAAAGACATGGAGGAAATTTAGCTGCATACTGCTAAGTGAGGAAGCCAGTCTGAAAAAACAACTGCATATTTTGTGCTTCTAATGACATTTGGAAAAGGAAAAACCAGAAAGACAAGAAAAAGATCCATGGTTGCCAAGATTTCAAGGAGAGAGGAAAGAATGAATAGAGGAAACCCAGTGTTGTAACCTGAATAAACTCATGGTGGTTTTAGGTGTAGTAACTCTTTTTTGTATGCTATTAACTGTGGTAGGTGCATGCATAATATTCTAAATACCTCCTCATTTGAATATAGAAGTCCTATTTATTGTGCTCACATAAGAACAAAAAGGCATATTTGATACAGTGAAGTGCCTAAGATGCAGGCTTAGTGTATTTCTGGAACTAAGAGAAAGCTTATTTTTGTAACCTGAGTAAACTTTTGGCACTTCGTGGCTGGTACCGGTATTAGAATGTTCTCATGTCCAAAGACACATTGATTCTTTTCACCTGGCATTGAAAAGAAATGCAAAGCTTTGCTTAGAAGATTTCAGATGAGGAAAAGTTAGTGATGCAATATCAAAACTTCATCAAAACCATTTATCCATTAATATCACGAGTTTTAGCAACTGCTCAGAAATCTCTCTTTGTGTGTAGAGGGAAATGTGGGGTGGGGCGGGTGGGGGGAAGAAAATATAATAGAATGAGACAAACATCATTACCCTAAGTATATATATGATTACACAAATGGTGTGAGTCTACTTAGTGTACAATCTGAGAAATGGAAGTTGTACCCCATTTGTGTACAATGAATCAAAAAATAATAATAATAAAAAAGAAATCTCTCCTTTTATCTTACTCTTACCATCAGTTCTGTTCTTCCAAGCATAGCTTCCTGCTTTTCTAAATTTAATACAATTTAGCAATTCAGTTGTTTGCTCAAACTTCATCCCCATCAGCTTGACAAAAGTCCTGGTAGCTGAGCAAACATAAATAGAAATGTTTTTAGGTGAGAGAAGCGTGACTGGTAAAGAAAAAATATGAATGCTAGGATATTATAGTTCTATCTCTGACATCTTGATAAACGTCATTTAACTTTGCTCCTTTTTTTTCTTGTATAGCTAAGACTGGTGAAATTAAGCCACTCCCTGTGAAGTTCACTCAAGATAAAACCACGCCAGTTAAAAAAAACCTTCATTTACCTGATGTGTCTTCAGAAGAACAATCACAAGCACCTATCAATATCCAAACTATCTCTTTGGATCAGAACATACAAGAAAGAGTCACTGCAATTTCAACATCCAAAAAATCTACTAAAAATGTCAGATCCTTCTTTCTTCCAAGTTATGTTTTACTTTCAACTCGAATTTTCAAGAAAAATATAGGAAGAGTTAGAAAAAGTTCAGAAAAGTCCACAACTAAACTACCCAAAGTGGAAAATATTTTTATTGATAAAAAATTGGAAGATATTTTAATTCTTTCTTCAAAGTTCTCTAAATCAAGCATTCCTCTCTTGGTTACCAGACACTCACATCATCATTTTCCAAGAAGTTCAGAGCCCACTACAAAGAGTGCAGTATCACCAAGGCGTCTAGCCAGTGTTTCAAGCAAGGTTACAACCCTGAGTAAAGTGATACTAAGCATTAGTCAGTTTCCAAGTAATGTTGTTCTACCAACACCAATTTTACCAAGAAAACCTCACAAACAGTCTGTCATAGGTAAATATAATCAGAACATGGTCTCCAGTAATGGGGTCAATTAGAGCAAAGGGGAGAAAAGAAACATAAATGGTACCCTTCCCCTGGGTTCAGAGTTGAAAGATTCAATTACTTATTGGGTTTACATTTAACACCTGAGCCAGAGGGCAAGAACAGAAATCCTGACCTTACAGATCTGCCAAGCCCAAAAGGGATATTTCCTCCAATGGTAGTTGTGGGAACCAGTAAGGAAATTCAAAGGATCAGAAAAATTAACGTAAAGGAGCATGGAGAATGAACAATGACTTAGAGAGTGATGCAGAGAAACTCCAGAGATAAAATACCAATGCCAATGGATGGCTTCATGGATGCATTCCAATGAATAATACCAGTTCATTAAATGAACAATTATAATGAAATCATAACATCCTCAAATTAAGTTCTACGAATATCCAAAAACTCTCCCTTTTTTTTCCTAGAAAATCTTGCATTAGAATATGAAAAGACAGAAAAGAGAGAAAGTGTTCCGAAGCTACCTGAAGGTAAATGCTAAGCCTATTACCGTTCTTTTAGAACCTGTATATAAAGTTATCTTTCTGGAAAAGCATTGGTGGTTTTGTGTGCTTGTGTTTGTGTGTGTGCAAGTCTGCCAGTGCTTTGGCCTAGTAGAAACAAATGGAAAATCCTCTTTAACAAAGATTACACCATTTTTAGACCTTGTATTCATCTCTACCAACAATCTCACAAATAGAGTGTAGGGCAAATGATTTATAATTATCAGGCAAAAAAGAAGAAAGTCAAAATGATTTAAGAACTAGCAGGAATAGCAAGCAGTAGAAACAAACCCCTAAAAGCATCAGATATAAGAATTATTAGGCGCAGATTTTTTTTTAATTATTATATTTACAGACTGCATTTTTGATTATCAGGCACAGATTTTAAATAACCTGATGACTTCCAGCTCTGTCCATGATTGGGTAGCTTTATTGGACAAACCTTCCTGCCAAAATCAACTATCGAGGCTGCCATACATAAAATAGCTATTAAAGGCACTGGAAAGTAACCAATGCAGACTCAACCTGGGTGACCACAATCTCTACAAGGGCAGCTCTTGAGTTCGCTCGACCCTTACGTTGACTTTTTACCTGTGGATATTTGTGGAGTGGGAGAATACATAGAGGTAGAAAGTGGTACCTCAACCACAGGTTGAGGTGATAGAAGTCGGACTTCAGAGCTGCCAGAGTCATTGGAACTTGAGCAAAATCTTGGAGAGGAGAAAAGTGAAGGTAAATGAATAAAAGAACCTGCACACAAACTCCCTTGGGGCACTGGCTGATTTCTGAGCCCTGCATATGCAGGAGAGGAGCGGGAACACAGCAGAGAACATCATCTAAAAAGCCAAGGAAGCAAGCACAGATTTTTGCAGTTGTATAAGAAACATAATGGAGTTCAAGCTCTGACTGGTGTGTAGGGCTTCTGGTTGAAGATATGAACCTAGGACTAAGGATGATGTTCTAGGAGAAAGGACAAAACAAAAATAGACTAGTGTTAAAAAATTTCAAAACTGATCCTTGATAAATCAAAGTGATACTTTTTACCTAATGAAGAAAACCTAACGCTTGAGACAGAATTACCCAGAGCCCTTACAATCATTCCTCTACAAAATCCAGCATTAAGTTTAAAAAGTCACAAAACATTCTAAAACAACAAGATAAAATGTCTGAAAACCAGTAGAAAAAAACTAGGCAATAGAAGCAGCTGCATAGCTGATTCAGATATTGCAGTTTCAAACAGGAATTTTAAAAGCACTCTGATTACTACGTGAGGAGAAAAAAAAAGGTTGGAGAATTTCACCAGAGAACTGGAATTTTTGTTTTAAAAATAAGAGTCAAGATTCTAGAGCAGACAAAACAGTCTAACAAATTAATATTTCAATAGCTGCATTTAGGACAGATTACACAGAATACTCCTACCATAGGACTTCCCTTCTTCCCAGCCATGGTGTATCACTCTGATGTAAATGAACTGTAGGTCTCTTCCACATCATCAGCCTAGGCAAGTCACGTTGCCATTCCTACTTTATTGAACTTCTTTTACTCTAATGTCCCCTCCTTGGAAAGTTTAAGGATCCTCAGGTTATTCATCCTTCTTTATTATGGGATTAACTTTCATATCTGTTGATCTAAAATGGGCACAGAGGTTCCATTTTAGAAATTAAAAATGGAGTTTTTTTTTAGTTGTTATTCTAGGATGCTTTATTTCCTCTTATTGAAGGAATAGCATAAGAATTATTGAAGTTGTAAAATGTTTCTGCAAATGATACTGCAAGAAATGTCTGTTAATATGAAATACATTTTGCAAAATTTCAAAACATTTTCTGACTGCACTTTGGTATGTACTTTCATAGGTCATTATTGATGAAAAGAGACCCCCAGAATGGGCATGATAAAATAAATTTAAATGTAGATGGTCTTTGCTAGGCCAACTCCTGGGTTGATTGTTTGTCTTCTTTTCTTTCCTCTGAAATCTACAACCTGAGGGAAGAGTTAAGTTATGCAAGGCATTTGAATCATGCATCAAGGTGATGTTAGGGAGAAAGTGAGATGCCCCTTGGGAGGTGATATTTGAGTTATGATGTCTTTTAATTTTGTGGATCAAAAAGTTGTTCCTGTGATTTGTAGTAAATTTTTTATAAATACTTTACATATAAAACAAAAAGACTGAGCTTGAAGGAATTTAACTTATCCAGGTAAAAGTCTATGAGCACATCATTTTGTTTGAAAAACAATTGTGCTATCCACTTTAAAAAAACAATGAAGCACCCATCTGGAAAAGAGGAATCAACCAAAATTGGGTAGAAGAAGGATAGTGGGCATTCCTTCCAGAAGATGTGGACAACTTGCCCCCGTGGTGACTCAATCTTATAGTGTAAACACCCTTTAGTTTTCACTCTAAAAAATTAACATTTAAATTTCATGGTTTTTTTTTTTTTTTTTTTTTGCTTTGTTTATTTAGGTGGCCCTAAACATAAAAGAACAGACTCAGAGTGCATTTTACGCGGTGAAGGTTTTAAGACTGTTGAGGCAACACAAATGGAAACAGTAGTAGCGATGTGCAACCTGGCTGTAGTAACTTGCCAAGTACACGGAAGAAATGCACTTAACCTTAAGGTATCCTAGATCTTCTTAATGACAATGTCTCATCAATCATTTTTACTTTTAGTCTCCTAAGGGGGGTTAGTTTCCATGGTATTAAAGGAATATTTCCTATTGCAATAGAGATTTCCCAGGAACATAGTCAAATTGTATCTCTAAACCTCCTTGTCCTAGTTTGCCTTCAGTTCCCAACTAAGTTTGAAAAGATGCTCAGATCCCAACAGTAAAAGTGGCCTTTGCATTATGTGACATGATAAGAGAAACAGAACTCAGATTTATCAGATTTTTAAGTTATCAGCAATCTTTAGACCTTGTGTCAAATCTAGTGCAAAACTGGCTTTTCAACAAACACAAACCCAATATGATGAGTAACAGTAATACTTGTTACCATTTATTAAGCACTATGTTCCAAGCATATGCTACTCCTAAAACTTAGCATTCTGCAAAGTAGGTATTATAATATTTATCTTACATATGAAAACACCAAGTTTCAATGAAAGTAACTTGTATAAAACTACACAGTAAGCAAGCTTGGATTCGAACCCAGAATTCTTTTTATTAACTTTTTAAAATTTCTACAGATTGCATTTTGATTCATTGTACAAAAATGGGGTACAACTTTTCATTTCTATGGTTGTACACAATGTAGATTCACACCATTCATGTAATCTTACATATACAGAGGGTAATACTGTCTGTCTCAGTCTACTATCTTTCCTTCCCCCACCCCTTCCCACCCCATTTTCCTCTACACCATCCAAAGTTCCTCCATTCTTTTCTTGTTCCTTCCACCCTACCACCACTCCCCATCCCCCTGCCCCATTAGGTATCCTTATCTCCTCATCAGAGAAAATATTTGACCTTTGGTTTTTTGGGCTTGGCTTATTTCACTCAGCATGATATTCTCTAACTCCATCCATTTACCAGCAAATGCCATAATTTTATTCTTTATGTCTGAGTAATATTCCATTGTGTATATATCCCACAGTTTCTTTATCCATTCATCAACTGAAGGGCGTCTAGGTTGGTTCCACAATCTAGCTATTATGAATTGAGCAGCTGTGAACACAGATGTGGCTGCATCACTGTAGTATGCTGATTTTAAGTCCTTTGGGTATAAACCAAGAAGTGGGATAGCTGGGTCAAATGGCAGGTCCATTCCAAGTTTTTTGAGGAATCTCCATACTGCTTTCCAGAGTGGCTGCACCAATTTGCAACTCCACCAGCAATGTATGAGTGTGCCTTTTCCCCACATCCACACCAACACTTATTATTGCCTGTTTTGTTGATATTAGCCATTCTAATTGGAGTTTGATGAAATCTTAGGGTGGTTTTAATTTGCATTTCTCCAATTATTAGAGATGATGAGCACTTTTTCATATATTTGTTGATAACCTGTATATCTTCTTCTGTGAAATGTCCACCCAGTTCCTTAGCCCATTTATTGATTGGGTTGAACCCAGAATTCTTTGGCCTAAAAAACTATATATTTGATAAAAACATCAACAACAAAAAACTTAGCGGGGACAATTTTTAAAGTGCCACTCATTAGTCAAAGGGAAGTATGCACTAGTTTTTCTGTCAGATTGAGTGGTAAATATAAGAAGTCCTGACCAAGTAGCTCACTACATAATGTGTTTTGTAACCCTGGAGAAACCTCTGAATCAGTAAGTATCTGCTTCAGAAGGTCACTGAACTCCTCAGGCTCTTCTCCTGCTCTGACAGTTACTTGAAGACAAACATGGCATTATGTGTGAATGGAAAGTAGGACATAATGGAATAAATTGGCAACTATACTACATACAACAAAAAACACACTAATTCCCTTCCCAAGAATTCAGCTTTCTGTCCCTCTTAAATAGGCTTCTTTTCAATAGAAATTTGGGATTTTGGGATTTCAGTTCTTGGGGTTCAACATTTAAGATTTTAATCTTTCAGAATCGTGATTTGATTAATTTTGATCTTTAGAGATTTTAGACTTCAGGGAGTTTATCTTTGGGGATCTTACCATTTCAGATTATGGCTTTTGGAGTTATGATCAGCACTGATAAGTAAGCCACTAGAGCAAAAATTCAGCAAAGCTACAGAGTAGAAGATTAACACCAAAAAATCACCTCTGTTTCTGTGTACCAGCAAAGAAAATTAAGACAATAATTCCATTTATGGTACGATAGCATCCAACAGAAAAAAAGGGAAAAATAAGTGAATAGTTCACTGAAACAAATTATCCTTATAAATATGAAAAGTACTTGACCTCACTCAAAAACAATGCAATTTAAAACTACATAGAGAAACAATTTCTCCCCTCGCGGGTTGGAAAAAGTGTGACAGTGTTAGTGAGGTTACAGTATTGCCATTAGAAATTAAAAATGGAACACTTTCATGGGGAGCATTTATTATTAAGAATTAATGTCTTATCTCTTTTCACTTTCTTTTAGGGATTTTTTCTCCTGAACTGTCCAGACTTATCATCTTTGGCTTTCCAATTGATATATCTTAATTTATCATATAATGACTTCCATGAATTTCCCTTAGAAGTGAGTCCATTTGAATTCTTGTATATATGAAACTATTGTGTGTATATATATTGCTCAAATTTATTATTGTGAATAATTGTAATAAAAATAGACATGATACCCTGAAGTTACTATAAAGTAAAAATATTTGGATTGCATCTGAAAAGACTTATTTTGTGCAAGTATGAAAAGTACAGTGCACTTCTCTTAGGAAGTCCCTTGACATAACCTCAAAAGCTAGGCTATGTCAGGCTCTCCAGTATGTTCAATGTATAAAATTTGTTCAATGTATAAAAATGATTTCCTCTAATTCTTAATAAATCCTATAATAACCACATCCCCATGCTAATCAGAGGCTCTGAAAACAAAGGGTTAGTGATCAGGTGATGTTTTAGCAAGTTTAGTTACCATAGGCTATTCAATGAAATATATGAAGGATAATCATATATGGGCTGACCTAATTTAATGCTATTTTAAATAAACAAGACATTAGGGAAGATTTAACAATTAGGGCAGTTTTTTTTTATATACTGTCTTTAGTCAATGCCTCACCAATCACTGGGTAATTGATTCTTTTGTGAATTGGCTTTCAGAATATTGACTTTTAGTTAATCTATTTTTTAGCAAACTGACCTGCTTCCTATTTCAAATTTACAGTTTTAAAAACACATCTTTTCCAGCAAAACAAACAAAATACCTACTTCATGGAGCATATACTTTAGTGGGTGGGATCATACATACATACATATCTTCCTGAGTGATCTGTCCTATGGAGATAAGAACTTTGAGGACAAATAAAGTAGAAGGGAGAGGGAGCTATAATACTGGGTTTTTATTTTTATTTTTTATTTTATTTTTTTATTTTTTGGGGGAACCGGGATTGAACTCAGATACACTCCACCACTGAGCCACATCCCCAGCCCTATTTTGTATTTTATTTAGAGACAAGGTCTCACTAAGTTGCTTATGGCCTTGCCAAGTTGCTGAGGCTGGCTTTGAACTCACAATCCTCCTGCCTCAGCCTCCCAAGTGCTGGGATTACAGACGTGCACCACTGCGCCCGGCTGGGTTTTTATTTTTAATAGGAAAAATTGCTTTTTTCTTTTCTAATCCATGAAACTAGTTTTATTTATTTGAGTAGGACCACTGGAATTAAGTTTATGTAAATCTGAAGTAGGTTCTAATAAGAACTTGAGAATATACTGAAAAATCATTAAAGTAATTAAGATGTTTACAGTAGAAAATATTTACTCAATGCAAAAGAAAACAGTAAATAAGGAACGAAAAGAACAAAAGACATGTAGAAAACTAAAGTAAAATGGCAGCTGTAAATCCAGTCATGTTTGTCATGACATTAAGTGTGACTACATTATGCAGTCCAGTCAAAACACCCAGATTGTCAGGCTGGGCTTTAAAAATATACAAGGCCCAGTGATCTGCTGTCCGTAGGAGACACACTTAAGTTTGAAAGCTGAGAAGTGATGTAAAGTAAAAGTATAAAAAAAGATATATGCATCTAGCCCCTGTTAAAAAAAAAGCAGGAGTGACGGTAATAGTATCAGACAAAACAGATTTTAAAACAAAAAACATGTTACTAGAGACAATAGAGGGACATTTTCTTCAGTATATTAGGATGATGTGAACATATGTACATTTCACAATAGAGCCCCAAAGTTCATGAAGCAAAAACTGAAAGAAAAGAAGAAATAAGAAATTCAACAATTATTATGGGACACTTTAATAATGCACTTTCAAGAATGCATAGAACCACTAGGCAGAAAATCAACAGGGAAATACAAGACTTGGACAACACTGTAAACCCGTCAGACTTCAAAGATATCTGTGAAACAGTCCAACCAGTAGCCACAGGAAAAAACATTCTCAAATTTTCATTTTCCAGGATAGATCATATGTTAGGCCCGAAAGAAGTCTCAACAAATTTAAAAGGATTAAAAATCATAAAAGTTTATTTTTTTACTACAGTGGAATGACATTAGAAATCAAAAACAGATTTGAAAATTCACACGTGAAAATTAAGCAACTCGTTGTTACCCAATCAGTCAAAGAAGAAACTAAAAGAGAAAAAAAAAAAAATGAGAAGAATGAAAATGAAAAGAAGGAAATAATAAAAACTAGTACCATAATTGGTGAAATAGAGAGTAGGAAAAAGATAGAAATAAAGTCAACAAGCCCAAAAGTTATTACTTTGAAGAGATCCATAAAGTTCACAAACCTACTAGACTGATGGGGGAATAAAAAGGCAGAAGACGCAGGTTACTAAAATCAAGAATGAAAGGTCACTCCTGACCTTAGATTTTTTTATAAAAAGAGATTTTAAGAGAATACTATAAATAAATTGGCTGCAAGATTTAGTATTCTCCACTCTATCAGTTTATTTTATAATAATTAAACACTCCATATAATTTTAGAAAGGACTAATTTAAAATGATTTTTAATGTTCACTAGAGCCTGGCATGGGGGCACATACTTGTAATCCTAAACCACTGCGGAAGTGAGGGAAGAGAATTGCAAATTCAAGGCCAGCTTTGGTAACTTAGTGAGACACTGTCTCGAAATAAAAAATAAAACAAAGACTGGGGATGTCCCTCAGTTATAGAGCATCCGTGGGAACAATCCTCAGAACCAAAAAATGAAACCAGAAAAAACAAAAACAAGCTTCATCAGAGAGCAGAAAGCAAAATTTATATTAAGCAAAGATCTAGGATTTAAATGGTATATCTTTAACTTTGATATGAAAATGAAATTACTGTGATATCTCAGTGAAACAGTCTTGCTCTGATATCTGAATTTTGCTGATCCACTGTCCCCCAAGCAGTTGGGTCCACTTACCTTCCCAGATCTGCAGCCATCTCCTCCCGCCCTGGTCTTGCCATGATTGCCTCACATGAAACCCTGAGCTTCATCAAAAGAATGACACTTCCCATTTAGAAAAGGACTATTCTTATTTTTAAATATGTTTTTAGTTGTAGATGGATATAATACCTTTATTTATTTTTTTTATTTGTATGTGGTGCTAAGGATTGAACCTCACATGTGCCAGGCAAGTTCTTTACCACTGAGTCACAATTCCAGCCCAAAAGCACTATTCTGAGTCAAGGATATGTGAATATACTAGTTGCTCTGTCTCCCTAGATCATACATGTTAATGCTGGTCACTTGTTTTAAAGGTTTATTAAAAGAATTTATTGAAAGATATGATATAAACCAGTTCATGTTGTCATACTGATTTTACTGTATTAGTTCAGAGTTTATAAAAGGTAACAAGTAGGAGTTTGCATACTTTATTATTCTGTTTCTCTTTTCTATTCCCCAGATACTTTGTCTTAAAAATTTACAAATACTGAAAATGAGAAATAATCCCATCAAAGAAATTCCTTCTGAAATCCAATACCTTAAGTACCTTCGAATTTTCAGCATTGCTTTTAATTATATTCATGTTCTTCCAAATGGGTGAGTTTGATTATCTGGGATATATAAACATAGAAAATAAAAGAGTTTATAATTAAGGAATCAGCTTCTTTTTTGGAAGCAGCTAGAAGCTTTTTGGCTATTTAGTAATCTTCTCTTTAACTGATTTGCTTCTTATTATGGTATTAAAAATAATTCTACCAGCTGCATAAATGGCAATTAACATGAGTCTAGTAAATATTCATCTAGAGATCTGTTAATGAGCATGGAGTAAATGAACTTGAGTCCTCTAACACTGTTTAGGTGAGAACCTGGCATCTGACCTTTCATGCCCTTTAGGATATGGGAAGAGCACTGAACTTGGTTGGAAATCTGTACCTCTAATTTTTAATCTGATGGTTATTATCTATTTTATCTTTAGGAAGTAATTTGACCATTCTTGGCCTCAATTTCCTAATGTATTAGCTAAGGAGATTGGCTATGTGCTATCTAAGATCTTTTTAATTCTAATAGGTATGCTGATATTTGGGTATGTAGAGGTGGACTTCCTCCTACATATGAACTGTTAATTATTTTTTATTTTTTTGGTACAGGGTGCTTAACCACTGAGGTATATACCCAACACTTTTTATTTTTTTATTTTGAGACAGGATCTTACTAAGTTGCTTAGGGCCTCTCTAAGTTGCTGAGCCTGGCTTTGAACTCATGATCCTCCTGCCTCAGCCTTCCGAGTTGCTGGGATTTCAGGTGTGTGCCACAGTGCCTGGCTGAACTTATTTAACTCTTAATGAAAGTTGTGAACCAAAACCTTAACCAAATGCCCAAACAAGATACTTCTTTCAATTCCAGTTTAACAAATTGAATGTAGGTTAAGGACATTATATATAAAAATATACATGTTATATTTTATATTTATGGATATGCACATAATTGCATATATTTGTATATATACAGAGAAATATATATAAATATTTGTGTACATATATAGCTACATATGCAGCACCTAGACATGAATTTGGGCTGGATAACCTATAATCATAAGTATGTATTATAGGTAATCCTAACCATCATTTAAAAAATGTAAAAATCCCTACAGCAACTAAAATTTGATCATAACTAAAGGTTCAACATTTTGTTCATTGTTAAGAGATTGGGCACATTAGCATGAACTCTTGGTTATGCATACCAAGAAGAGATTGGCAGCATAATGAAGCCAAGAATGAAAAACATAATGGGCAAACTTATTAACCTCAGAGAAGATTTAAAACAACATCTGACCTAAGTGGAAAGGTTTCTTTGCAGGGTTGTTAAATGAAAACTCACCAAGAGAGTGCTTGCACAGTGAGGGAAAGGGCTGACATGTGTATACTCAGGAACTGTTGTCATCAGAATTCTAGCTTGCTGAGCAAAAATGACCTGATGTAGAGTGGTAGGATTTAGGGAACATTAACGGAATAAAATGGAGTGAAGGGCAATGAATCAATTATGCAACATATTAGAGATAGTTCCAGTTGCTATAAATTTTGAATTTTGGGTGTTATTACTGTCAAAAGTAATTACCCTGATGCACTTCACATGCTGTTTTTGTTCATGTACTTGTTTCAACAGATGTTCATGAAGCATCTACTGTGTGCTCCCAGGAGCTCACTGCCTATAAGGAAGGCAGACAGTTGGATACAATTAGGAAAGTAAAATAATAGAGATTTAAATCATAAGATTTGTGAATTCCATAGAGTGGCATGCAACTCATTCTGGAGGATGAGATGACTTTCTGGAAGAGATGATGTTTGATCCAAGGATGGATATGAGCTAGTTGGGTTACAGGGTCTATAGAGAGCCAGGGAGAGTTGGTTCAATCAAAGGGTGGATATTTGCTTAAGGAAGAGAGATATAAAGCAAAATATAAAATATGGGAGGGAAATACAAGGAGTTAACTATTTTTGAAGCAAAGTCAAGTGATGAGAAATTAGCCTGGTGTGATAATGGGGAACAGATTATGCAGGGGTCTTGGGAGTCAAGAGTTAAAAAAATTATACTTTATCCTGTGTGCAATGAGAATACATTACAGGGCTTTTCACAGAGGAATGTGGAGTCTATTTTAAGGTCACACTAGTGGCAGTACAGAGGATGACTATGAGGGACACAGCAAAATTCAAGGTGACCAGTTTTAGGGCTATCACAATAATTCAGGCAAGAGATAAAGAAAACATGGACAAGGGTAATGGTAATGTACACAGAGAAGGAACATATTATTGAGAAATAAAGTATAATCTGCAATATTTGGTACTGATGAGACATTCAGCAAGGAAGGTTAAAAGAAATGAAATGTGACTCCCAAATACCTTGAGTGGAATAAATTTATCATGTAAAATTTATTTATTAAGTATTTACTAAGTAGCAGGCTCTGTCCTAACAGTTGGATTTAGATTGGTAAACCAAAAGTGACATGATCCCTTCCCTTATGGGGCTTAGAATCTGAGGAAGGATATGGAAATTCTCATAGATACAGCAATATAAAAATAAATAGAGTTATAAATGAAAAGAACAGGAAGAAGGAATATGAATTAAATTGAGTTGCTAAGAAAACATTATTTGAGGAAATGGCATTTAGCAGAAACATATGAGTGCAGGCCAAGAATAGAGTGAAGAATATTCATGCATTGGGAATAAGGTAGGTGAGAGCCTGACCCTTCAAGGCTGCCAGGAAGCCAGCCTGGCTTTGGGGGTCATGAAAGTGTGGCCCCAGGTCAGGTTCAAGAGTTTGACAATGGCTACATCCCATGTAGTTTTGGAGTCACTTGAAGATATGTATAATTTAAGTGCCATGAGAAGCCCTTAATTAGTTTTAAGCAAAACAATGACCAGATTTAAGCTAACGAGTTTTGAAGGGAGGAAAATAATGTGTTTAGCTTTAGATTAGCATGTTGTTCAGAGGTTGTTTTCCATCCTGACATGGGACTTAGACATAGTGAACCACAGAAGAGTTTTGTGCTGGGGTTAAAGATTTTGAATTGACAGTACATACTAATTGAAGGCAGTGAGAATGTACAGAAGAATTATCTGAAGAGACATGGCTGGAGAAACATCAGCATTTTAGCTAAAGACAGATGAGGAAATTCTAGAAATGGAAGGGGAAAAAAATGCTCAAATTGCACAAAGAGAGTGAGGACTATGGTGGAAGCCAGATTATTTCAGAAAAGAAGGATGGCCAACAGTATCAAGCACAACAGAAAAACTCAGGTTAAAGCTGAGAACAGTTTCAGTGGAATGGTAGGAAAAAAAGCCAATTGTAGCGGGGTAAGAGAGAAGGGGAGGAAAGAAATTGGTAATGATGAGTATCAAAGACCACCTTTTGGAGAAATTTGGATGCAATGGGAGGAGAGAAATTCAATAAACGATGGAAAAAATATGGGATCTTAGAAACATTTTTTGTTAGTATTTTTTTCTTTTTAAAGACTCAGGCATATTCACAGAACGATGGAAATGAACCAGTAGAAAATAGACTGGTGATATGGAAGGATGCCTGATGGTGCAGAATGTGGAAAGGAGGTGGAAGGGAAAGGAGTCACTGGCACAGGTGGAGACCCTGGTCTTGAACAGGAGGAATGACCCTTGTCTCTTAAAACTGAAGGCAGGCCCTAAGAACAAATGTGGAAAGCATGCAGACCTAAGGATGAGAAAACAGGAAACTCATTTATTAACAACAACAAAAAAGTTTAGCTCCCATTATGTGTCAGTTGAGAGAGATTATTCTGAAATGACTTGAATGAAGATCATCTTTGAGTGCATGAGGAGTGACGACTGAAAGGAGGTCTGAAGACACTTGTAATGACTATTGAGTCACTATTGAGTATTACTATTGAGGTAATTGAGATAATGGAAAAGAGAGCAATGCTGCTTCCTTAGCACAGAGCTGGGAGCCAGGAGGGAAGGACGTTGAAGCCAGAGGACTGAGCTGTGAGTTGCAGATGATTATTCCCTGCCTTAAAAGCAAATGGAATTTACCCAGCTGGATTCCTAAATTGCTTGGGGATTGGTGACTACTTTTTAACTTTTCATTTTCTCCCTTTTGAACCAGAAGGTCTCTAAACTGTTATTCTATGCCTGCCCCACCATTGTATCTTGAGGAAGATAACATTGCCTTAGCTTCATAGGCCACCAACAGAGAAGGTATTGTGTCCCTGGATAGATTATGTTTGGCGCCTCATCTCCACCTGCTTTAAATGATGATGTTTGGTTGAGTTTTAGATGAGATGTTGAACTTTGAATTGACGCTGTAATGGGATGAGACCTAGGGGAGTTTGGGATCATTGAAGGTATTTGGAACGTGGGGTAGAGGTGAATCCCTAGGATAGACTATAACCAGCAGAATAATTGTTTCTAGTGATGTCTGGGTTCTAATCCCCATGAAGCAGGGACATGTTTATGGCATGGATAGGGAATTTAGACTGCAGATGAAAAGATTTCTAATCACTGATCTTAAAAAGTAGGGAGATTATACTGGATTATCCAAATGGACACAGCTAATCCCATGAGCTCTTAAAGATGGAAGGGAAGCAGCAGTATTTAAAGAAGGAGTCAACCTGAGGACCTGCTCTTCCTGCTCTGAAGGTGGAAGAAGGAGGTCATGAGTCAAGGAATGCAGCAGTTTATAAAATCTGGGAAGGGCCATTAGCTTACAGCTAGCAGGAACACAAGGACCTCAGTGCTATAGCCAGAAGGAACGGAATTCTGCCAACAGCCTGAATGAGCAAGACGCAGACTCTCCAGAGAGGAATGCAGCTGGCTGAAGCCTTAATTTTAGTATGGTGAGACTCTGCCAGACTTATGACCTATGTAACTGCAAAACAATCAATCTGTGTTGCTTTAAGGCACTAAGTTGATGTTGAAATTTAAATGGCAACTATAGAAAGCTAATATAAAACCACTTGGATCACATATTCATAGAGGAAGACAGGCAATAAGTAATACATGTAGTAAGTAAATTACTTAGTAGGTAATAAATGGAGAATTTAGAAGGTAGTAAGTGATATGGAAAAAAAAAGAAATAGAATTGTATAGGGAAGTGAGAGTAAAATTTTAAATGGGATATTCTGGTAGGCCTTATTTTAAAAGGACATTTGAACAAAGTGTAGGGTTAGTAGTATATATTTAACAGTTCAAGTAAAATTTAGAAGTACTTTATTAAATAAAATACTTGTTACCCAAATAGTTTGAAGCCATAGTATTAGGATTTAAGTTAAGATGTATACATTTTCACCAGGTGCAGTGGCTCATGCCTGTAATCCCAGTGACATGGGAGGCTAGGCAGGAGGATTTCCAGTTTTGAGACCAGCCTCAGTAATTTAGTGAGACCCTGTCTCAAAATAAAAAGTAAAAAGGGCCGTGGTAAAGTGCCCTTGAATACCAACCTCAGTACCAAAAAAAAAAAAAAAAAAAAAAAAGGACATACACTTTTCCTATATTTATCTAACATAAAAAATGTTTAGAGTCAGACTTGGTGGCACAGGCTTGTAGTCCCACTAACTTGGGAGGCTTAGGCAGAGGAATCCCAAGTTTAAAGCCAGCCTCAGCCATTTAGCAAGGACCAAGGTAACTTAGCCTGACCCTGTCTCACAGTAAATAATAAAAAGGGCTGGGGATGTGGCTCAGTGGTTAAGCATCCCTGGGTTACCCCCCAGTACCAAACAAACAAAGCAAAAAAACAAAAACAAAAATCAACAACAACAAAAAACATGCTTAGAAGATTATCTTTTTCTAGTCTTCTCATTATTGTCTAAATTTTCTTCTGATTTCTGTATGGTAAAAAACATTTTTCTCAGATATATCATTTAGTTGACTTCTTAATCTCTTTGTAAAACCGTGATGGCATTCTTTCACTCTTATCTTTCTACTCCTCACTTGATCTTTCTGCTTTCATGAGACTCAACACAGCATCATGGCATCATTACAAAAGCAAAGGAATCTCAGAGGCGAGCGTGGCCCCTTAACCTTAACTTCAGTTTCTATCTAGAAGTTAGAACATAAGGAAATAAATGACTTTTTAAATTCTCTCAATTATTTCTACAGACTTTTCTTTTTCCCTTGATCCAAGTTTCTAAATAAAAATAAAATAACCAAGATTTAAAAAATTATATAACCGTTCACTGTTTCAATTTAGGTAAATTAAAAGTTAATGAGGAAAAAGTCTATTTGGCAAAAGCACCAGTCCACAGAGCCTGTATCTTTGTTTCTGATGGTTTGCTTTGACCTGGTCAGGGCGTCTCGTATGCAGCCATGTGGAAGGAGGAAGGCTCATGTTTTGGAGGCAGAAAGAACCCAACTGTCCTCCTATCTGTGCCCCTTAGAGATTATCAATGGATAATCGATTTCCCCAGGTCACGTTTGGAATTTTTTAACCATAAGGAGCTCTTTGATTTGTCTTTTCAAAAGGCTTATAAAATAAAGATAATAAATCACTTCAAAAATCCAAAGTTTCTTCTTTCTTTTCCCCAAACTTTTAGATAGAGAAGATAAGAGAGAAAAGGAAAGAAAAAAAGGAAAGAGGCATGTTTTGGTGATGTCATTACAACCTTAAGTGAACAGAGAAAAACACATATTTCATAAATACTATGTACTACAAAAACAAGTTTTGGGACCTCAAACCCTGAGGTTATGCAGAATTAACTATGACAAAGGTTCGAGAAAGAAAAAAAAAGTCCTTATCTTTTTCTCAGTGGATAGGAGAAGAAAAGTGACATAGAAAATTGCAACTTTTAACTACCAGAATCAAATGTTTGCCTTCCTCATCTGATTTGGTTTGCTTTAATGAGCAAACAGTTTCTTTGGGAAAAGGAAGCTTATTTAGAACAAAATACCTGACTATCAACTTGAGAGCCTATATTAATAGCTGGTTTTTCTGTATTAACTACTGAAGTTGCATACATTTGTTTTCCCATATTGTTATTGATTAAAAAGTGGGATTAAGTTTCTTTGTTTCCACCCAGCTGAAGATAAAGGATAGCCATAGTTAGGTTCATCTTAACTCAAATATGTTACTAGATGTAGTTTCCATTTTAAAAAATCGATTAAAAACAATAATAGTCTTGCAGTGGTATGGTGGAACATCATTCTAAATTGGCATGAACATACAGTGTGCTATTAGCAAATGATATTTATTATTTGATCATCACCATTAAAACATATAATTATTGATAGCCGATTCCTCCAGGCTAGCAGCAGGGCTCTAAACAGCTGTTGCCCAATAATATGCTGGTAAATGAAGTAATGAAGTAAGTGTTAAAAACTCTGTACATCCTAAAGGAAAAAAAAAAAAGCGTGACGGAGTTGGTGCTAATGGTGTATAGAGTAGCAGACCAAAGTGAGTCTGTCTAGACATTATTTGCTTTCTATAATCACATACAGATGAGGTCAATCCCACTCTGGAACCTAAACTGCTTCCTCAATGCTGCCTTATTGGACTTCCCAGTCATCAGGACATATCATTCCCCTGAAAGCCTGAAACTAGGATAAGTGGCTGGGGGTGGGGACAAGATAGATTTAGAAACTGCCTGAGGCAAGAAAATAAAATATATTTTGAATTGCATATTGTATCAAATGATATTATCATATTCTTTACGGAGGTGATAAGAAATTCAGTCTTTTTGTTTGTTCTGCCAGGGTTTGAACCCAGGGCCTTGCACATGCTAGGCAAGAGCTCTACCATTGAACTTCATTCCCAGCGCTTTTTATTTTGAGACAGAGTCTTGCTAAATTGCCCACATTGGCCTCAAACTTGCAAGTCTCCTGCCTCAGCCTATTGAGTCCCCAGAATTATAGGCATGTACCACCACACCCAGTTTCTAGTCAATCTTAATTTCTTAGAGCATTTAATTTTAAATTAACTGGAGTCACCATTCCTTTCATATTATTGTGATTTACTCAGCACTTCTGATACACTCGGCACTGTGCAAGGCAATAGATATATAGAAATGCAAATGGAATCCCTGGCCTCCAGGAACTTGTGAGCTTAGGAGGCAAGCATTTATTGCACAATGCCATAGGTCCCATGACAGAGGCAAGCAGAGAAGCACACAAGAGAAAGCTACTCACTCTGAAAGATTCAGAAGCAGTTCATTGCAAGAGCTGATATCTGAGCCAAGACTTAAAACAATAAGCTGGAAGTCAAGTGTGGGGGAAATTACATGTGGTATTGAGAGGTACGTGAGAACTAGTTAATGCAGAGAATTTTAGCAAATAAATTCTGAACCACAGGGGCAATGGAGAAAAGCGAAAGGAGAGCTAGACAAGTAACCTGGAGCCAGGTCCTAAGAACCTTTATATGGTCACGCTAAAATAGTAGGAAGTTAGTGAAATACTGTTCATGATGCTTTAGTTAATAATCATGCAAATAACTTTACATTTTTTTTATTTGTATGAAAACAGGAAGACATTTGAGGATAGCATGCATGGAAAGGGAGATTTTTACTAGGGGTTTTGATACATATCGTATATTGAGCCATTCAATTCCAATCTTCAGGAAGTGATTCCCACTCCCAAACCCCAAGAGATAGGGCTTATGGCAGAATAACAGTATTCTTCAGTTCTTATAACTGCATAAAGGTGTTATAAAATCTTGGCATTCTTTGGTTCTTACTTGTAGGTACTTATCTCAATGGAAAGAAAGATCAAAGATATTTCACCATGGAAGTCTTAATGCATTGGGTTGAGTAGTGTCCCTGAATAATCTATGTCCATACAGCAACTCAGAATGTGACATTATTTGGAAATAGGGTCTTCATAGATGCGGTTAGTTAAATTAATATGAAATCATCCTGAATTAGGGTAGGCCCAAATTCTAAGACTGGTATCCCTGTAGGAAGGCAAAGTAAAGGTGGGAGTTCTGCTGTCAGAAGCCAAGGGACACTGAGGACCAAAGGCAGCCACTAGAAGCTGGGAGACATGCAAGGGATGGTTTCTTCCTCAGAACCTCCAGGAGGAATCAGCCTGCTGACATCTGGATTTTGGCCTTCTGGACTCCAGAACTACAAAAGAATAAGTTTCTGTAATTTTGAGCCACCTGAATTGTGGTAATTTGTTACATTGGCCTGAGGACACTAATATAGCAACCTAGAAATGTGAGTGTGGAGTGTGTGTTTTAAATGCTTTAAAAAATGTCTCAGGTGCTTTTTCTACATGGGGCTTTATCCACTCCAAACATCTCAAACAGATCTTACTGGATAGATGAATGATTTTTAGCAATAACCCAATATCTAATGAAAAGAAGTTTATATAAACATCAAGATATTAGCAAGGTACAGCTTCTGTACTACCACCTATTTACTTAAATATTTGATTCTTTTATTCCCAGATATGACAAGGAGATAGTCTAACTTTATTATTAGTTTTCTCCATCTATTTTAGGTTATTTTCCTTGGCCTATCTTGAGGAACTTGATGTTTCCTACAATGAAATTACTTCTATTCCAAATGAAATCCAGAGACTCAGGTATTTTGGGAGTACTAAGCACAAAGAAAGTCATGTTTCCCTTAAAGATATTTGTTAATGATTGTGATAGATAAATTTGAGTCCTTTCATTTATTTAGTAGCCAAGCAATGTAAAATGTGAAGTGTAAGCTATGAAGTTCACAGAAAATGTCATTTGGATGATTAGCATACAGTATTTTTAAAAAATAACACTTTCATTAATTATTTGGAGGACAGTACAAGTACTATTCAACAGAAAAATAAGCTACTTTTGCTCATTTTTCTGTGGGTAACCTGTGGCTTTTACCTGTTTCAGAAGGGAATACACATTACAAAATGCTCATAATACCCAATGTAGTTTTAATATTAAATTCTGATTCTCACATTAATAAAACAAAAAGTTCAAAGTTCCTCTGTCTTTCTAGGTCAGTATCATACTGTTTGATTACTTTAGAATAATCTAATAAAAAATAGGAAGGTTATTTTTCAATAATAATTTCTTAACTACTCTTTTTAGATCATTCTACATAATTTCCAGCTTCTCCTTCAAAACACATAAACACAAAGTTGAAAAATTGGTTACCTTCACTTTGAGAATACACAAATTTCAAAGAATTTATGTTTTTGATAATAAAATTTTCCACTCTAAAACACATTTTTCATTTTTTTATTTTTTCAGATCATTTTTGATGTTCTTCAAAAGAATTTCTGACTCACTTCGTATCTTTCTTAGCCTTTTCTAAGTGTTTTATAATTGTGTTGCTACTGTGAATGTCATGCTTCTCTTATTTCCATTTTTAGCTATATCTAGCATAGAAAAACTGTGTACTTCTTTATGTGAACTTAAAATCAAGCTATGTAAATCAAGTTCTCCTTAGTTCTGATTGCTTTCCTTTGGTTCTCTAGGAGCATGAACTTTGGGAAAAGAGATTATTCTTTTCTCTGATTTTTTAAAAATTTATACTAATTAATTTATACTAATTAAAATTTATACTATTTAATTTTCCATGTGACAAGCTCTTTTATTAGAATTTTGCCCATCTATATTTGTTAAGGACTGATGTATTTTATTTTTGTTTCTGCTTTTGTTTGTATTTACTGTTCATTTCCCGTTTCCCCCTTCCCTTTCTCTCCCTTTCCTCCTCCTTTTTCTGGTTTGTTCAGCATAATATTTCTTCTCTTTTTTACTTCCCTTGTTAGTTTTGGCATTTTATTGTACTTTGCTAATCCCTTCCCAAAACCCATCATCAAACATGTTTTCCTCAATATCTTACAAAGGCTTCTTCCCTGATGGCCTGTCTGCCCACTGCTGTCTTTGACATTGAGTTGAGACTTTAAAAACTTTTATTTTCCTACTTTCCTTCCAAACTTACCTGCCCCTTATCTAACTTTAGATTTTATGGAGATGGTTTAGAAATTGTTGACACAGATTCTCACTGATATTTTCCTTTGCATTACGTCTCTCTTAATTCAGAACATTTATCGAGTGTTTAAATCTCACAACCTTTTCAGGCATTCTCCATTTATTTTTAACTGTACGTGTATCAAGATCCATTGCTCGCTGCTGTTTTCTCTCCTCTTTCATCTCATCTTGAATCTGGAAAGATGTCTGTTTTAAGTCATTGCCTGGCTAGAGTTCTTCTGTAGATCTTTTCTCCGGTGAGTAGTTTTTTCTTTGAATCTTGAAGATAACAGACCTTCTTCTCCATCAGCACATCCTTCCCAGTGTCCCAGGTGGCTGGCCAGGCGCCTGATGCCAGTTTACTTTTTCTTTGAAAGTGGCTCTTTTTCTCATCTGAGTAGCCTTAAGATTCTCTCATTATCTTTGATCTTCAGCAATTTTATAAGATTATGCTTAAGAGTGTATCATTTTTCTTTTTTTTAATCTGTCTTTCCTGGGATTCAGTGAACTAATCCGCCAGTTCACACTCCTTTTTTTTTTTTAAAATATGTTAAATCATTGCCTCTCCATCTTTTCTCTTCCTGAAATGCCTATCATTTATATATTAGGTCTACTGGATCTATCTTCTATGTCACCTATGTTTTTCCTCATGATTTTTTCTTTATATTTTTGCTCTGTTCTGAATTATGCCTTCTACTTTTCTTCTAATTTGGATCTCCACAAAAGTCATGTTCTTCTGTTTATCTACTTAATCTTTTGGTTTCACAAACCATGAATTTGGGTTCAAGAAGCATTTGGGTGTTTGAGAGAGCACCCATTTGACTCTTATTGTTTCTCCTGCTCCCACCCCAACTTCTTATCTGTCTCTCCCCAGGGTGTGCTTGCCTCAGGACCACTGTCCTGTGCAGTATGTCTGTTTTTCTCTCCTGGCAGCTATTCTGCTTGCCCAATGACAGTCGAGAATGTCATCACTCAGAACAGCAGGAATGTCAGTGATGACTCAGGAGATTCCTCTGCCCCTCAAAGTGCTCAGCTTTAAAACTGTCTGGATGTGGGGCTTTTCCAGCTTTGATTATTGTTTGGCCAGCTTAGCTCCCCAAAACCCACTGCATGAAAGAGGGCACCCAAACTTCCAGGTCCTCACCATAGGTCTCCTGGGAACATTTGCTGGCCTTTTCCTTGCATGTACTACATTCATTCTGGTTGTCCACACAGGACTTGTCCTTTTCAGCTGGGGCTGCGACAGCAACATCCTGTAGGCTGGGTACCTTGTAATAACAGAAATTCATTCCTCATGTTCTGGAAGCCCAGAAACCTAATATGAAGATGCAAGTGAATTTGGCGTCTGGGTAGGGTGTGCTGCCTCACATAGGGCCACCTGCTCCCTCTTGCCTCCAGTGATGGAAGGGGCCATCTGAAGTCCCTTTCATAATGGTACTAACCCTTCTTATGAGGGCTGTCCACCCCAACATAATCACCTCCTAAAAGTTCTACCTCCAAATGCCATTACCTTGGGGATAAAGATTTCAACATATGAATTAGGGGGGACATAAACATTCAGACCGCAGCCAGATTCTCTGCTGCTGGCCCACCCTTAGGCTTGTATTTTATGCAGGGGAAAAAGTGACCACGCTAGTTCTCTCCTTCAGGATCAGAACAGCCTGGAGTCTCGCTCACCTGTACCAGACCACTGGAGGCACAAGGTCAAACTGGAAGGATTCTGTTAGCTATCTTCCTAGCCTCTTTTTGTTTTAAATACCACCGTTGATCACATTTTAATACTGATAGTAAGGGTCATAGTGTGAGATTAGACTGTCAGTGAGAATCCAGAAGCCCTGAGTTCACTGCCTAAATTCCATTTTCCAGCCTGTTCACCTTTAATGCATGTGAAACGTTGTTGACCTTTGACTTTGATTTTTATATGTTCCTTATGAACAGATACTTTTCTGTCTGCTTCAAGCACTAATTAGAAAGGAGATTAGTGACTGTGGAAAACACTACTGAGACAAGCGAAAATTAGAAAATTAGTCCTGCTGGTTCTCTGAATAAAGGACCAAGGATTATTGAAGGCAATGGACACAGTGACAACTAAGGGGACTTGGGTGTTGAAAAGGTCAAAGCATAGCATAGCACCTGGTACTTTTCAGTGGCATAAATTTCACTGGTTTTCCATAAAATTCACTGGGTTGAATGACAAAATATGTGTTGATGTTCAATTTTTCTATGAAAACATATTTTTTTCTGTATGTCATTATACTCTATTATAAAACACTTGTTAGTTTTCCTATACTTGTGGACATTCTTTCTTTTTTCCCATACTGATGACATCATTCAAAGACCTTCCAAATATGGGCACCAACGGAGCACACAAAGTGTACTTATATGCATGATAATATATTAGTTCAGTCATTTCATATGTATATTCTCTGGATTTTAAGGAAATCCACGTGTTTTTTTTTCTTGTCACTAAATTGGTTGCCAATTTTTAAGAACACTGGGGCAGAATTTTACGTCAGTATTTAAAATTGCACTAACATCTTTAAAATGAGATTTTCTTTATTTACAGATCACTTGACAAACTGATTATTGATGGAAATTACTTGTTTTTTCTTCCACCTGGAATTTTGAAGCTTAACATGTCAAAAATCCAGTTTGAGAATACTTTCACTCATCGAAGCTTCTGGCCAGAGAATTCTTTGAATAGTCCCCAACGACTCACTCACATATGTGCTTTGTTCATTGTCAAAAATGACCTACTTAGTTCTTATGATGTGATCCCACTCAAAGTTCAAAGGTTACTGATCTGGTGAGTAAATTCTGAAGCACTTCTAACCAAAGGACACCATTTAGTATCTAAAATTTTGCTTAGTGGGCTGCTCAGTGGCAGAGCAATTGCCTAGCATGTGTGAGGCACTAGGTTTGATACTTAGCACCACGTAAAAATAAATAGAATAAAGGCATGCTGTCCATCTACACTACAACAAAATTTTTAAAATTCTTCATTAAAGGCCAAATAACAGTTTTAGTAAATCATACACACACACACACACACACACACACACACACCAACACATCACACACAAAAGCATACACCAACACATCACACACAAAAGCATACACAACAATTCTTGAAATTGCCCCTGCCAGCTTTTCAGGGATAATAATACAGTCTGAATTCAGTTCCACTTTTTAATATTCTCAAGTTATTACATAAACCCAATATAAAGGGTGGGTTGCTGAAGTGTCTTGACAGTATTTATACAGCTGTTACATAAATCCTTTCTTTGAGTTATTAAATACATAGAAGTGGTTTCTGAAAAAAAAAATTTCCTCCACCCAGGGGAAAGGTTTTGCTCTACCATGGTAGAAATCTGGATAGAGCTGACACACAGGAGCAACTGCTCTCCTCCAGCATCCTTGACCAGTTGTGGAGGCATTACCTGATCTCAGGACTAGAGTTCTCAAGCCCCCACACACTTACAGCTCACTTGAGCTTGTTTCTTATTTCCTTTAGATGGTGTGAAACCATTGTTACTTAAGTATTAATCATCAGGGCTTAGATTATAGATGTAATAAATACTGTTGTATGCCTAAGTAGAATCTATTTCCCTGGAATGTATAAATTACCAGTATTGACTCAATAAAAGGCAGATGCTATAGTTTGGATTTTGAATGTTTCCCAGAGGACCGTGTAAAGGTGTGGTCCTCAAGGTAGCACCATTGAGAGGTAGTGGAACCTTGGGGGAGCAGGCTAGGTCATTGGAGACATGCCCCTGGACAGGGTTGTGGAGTCCAGTCCCATTTTCTTTCTCTTTCCTTCCTGGTCATGAGGTGTGGGATTTTGCTCCACCACTTGCTCCCTTCATGATGTGTTGCCTCACCACAGATTCAAAGCAATGGCACCAATTGATATGAATAGGAATCTTCAAAACTGTGAGCCAAAACAAACCTTTTCTATTTTTAGAATTTGATTATCTCAGGCATTTTGTTACAGTGATGCAAAGCTAACACAGCAAACAAGCTGAACTAACACAGCAACCATTAAAGAAACTTAAAAAAATAAAGATCTATCTATAAAAAAAGAACCAAGCCAAGAAGTTTTCAATTTTAATATATTGAGATTTCAAAGTTCATAAAATTTTATTGCACGTGAGAAAATTTTAAAAAATTCTCCAAGGACAAAATATGTTTTAAAGAATTAAAACTCAACTAGTGATATGGGTTGTATGTGATATGGGACACATACGAAGTGATATGGGACAACAGATTTAGATTCACCACAAGGTTGGGAATGTGAACCTGAGATTTCTGAATTAAAGGTGAACCCAAAGAAGACCTAAGTGGTTCCAGAGCAATGAACTATCTTCATCCCAGAAGAACCAATGTATTTGATGGAAATATTCTCAATTTATACAGCAAAGTTCTAGGAAATTAATGACTATTATCCCATAATTTAAAGAAATATACAAACCACCAAGAATAAAAGTCAGCAAAAACAACAGGTACTGATCTTCAAGAATCTAAGATATTAGTATTATTTACAGAACATTTTTTAAGAAATAAAATATAATTTTAAACATAGTTAATGAATAAGGATTGTCAAATATGGCAAGGAAAAGAAATTTTAGAAACAAAATTCTATAACCTAAAAATGTAATAGTTCAAATCAACATGGTGCCTGAGTTAAATAGCAGTCATACATACATGAAGAGAGAGGTGGAAAACTTATAATTAATACAGAGACAGGAAGTAAAGAAGGAAAAGAGTTACATACACTTTGAGAGCCAGAAAGTGAGAACAGAGAATAGTGGAGTCATCATTGCATGAGATGATGCCTGCAAAGTCTCTGAAGTAATGAAAGGTGTGAATTCACAGACAGTTCTGCACAGGCTCAGAAAGGCACCTTGTGGAGAAACTTAAGAACACCAAAGACAACGACAGGAATCCAAAATCAGCTAGAAGAAAATCACAAAGAACAGCTGAGGAACTGCCAGCAACAGCAGAACAGGGTCTGAAAACTATATTCTGCCTAGCAAAACTACCTTTCAAAAAGAAGGAAAATAATGGTATTTTTGGAGGAAACCAAAACAGAGGATTTACTCCCAATTGATTTTTGCTAAGGATAAGCATTAGAAAGAAGGAAAATAACTTCAAAAGCAAGGTCTGAGATGTAAGAAGGAATAGTGAAAAAAGAAATACAAAAACAAGTAAGCAAACATGATCTCTATGAAATGATAATAGTAACAATGTCTATAGTATGGGGTTAAAAGGAGGTATGGGTAAAAGCAGACTTTAGGTAATCTTTAAAAGATATTTTTATGATAGGAATTTATCAAGTGAAATATGTGCAAGATATTTATGGAGAAAAAAATTTAAACAAGGAAAAAAACAAAGAAGTCTGAATTTACGGTGAGGGATGCATATTCAAGGATAAAGTTCAATCAGATAATGAAAACACATCAGATATTCCCAAATACAGGTATAAATCCAGTGCAATTTTGGTCAAAATCCTAATAGAATTTTCTCAGGAGCTTGATGATCTGATTCTAAAATGTACATGGAAAAATCAGAGGCTCCAAAGTAGCTAAAACAAATCTGGAAAAGAAGTCTAACGTACTGGGTTTGCAACACTGTATATTCAAAGTTAAAGAAAGTAGCACAGGTTGGTATTAGGTGCAGGAAAGGACACCTTTAGTGATGGAAGGGAAAATGTAGTTTTCCTGCATACGTGAAAACTTAGCATTTGACCAAATGGCACTGTGGATCCAGAGGGAAAGGAGAGACTTTTCAGGAAATGTTGCTGAGACATTTGCTCATCTTCAGAGAAAAAGTATAAAATTAGATTTCTTCTGGGCATACGTCACCATCTTTCACAAAGATCATTTACAATAGCATTAAAAATGCACGTATGAAAACCAAAACTTTGAGGCTTTTAGAAGCAAGTACAGGAGACTGCCTATGACTTCATGGCATACAGGAAAAGATACCTTGAACAAACCCCAGAAATGCAAACAGTAAAGCAAAGTTTCATGAATTTGATCAAAGAGAGTTATTTCCACAAATACAAGATACCATCAATGAAATTAAAAAACAAATCATTTACTGAAATAAGATATGTCAATGCTTATAAAAGGTTGAAACATGCATATCTTCCACAAATCAGTAAGAGAAAAGTGAATAAGTAATGGGAATATACAATTAATTCATGAATGACACAGATAGGAGATAAATAAGAATGTTAATCTCACGGTAATCAAGGAATCACAATGTGAAATAACAATAGATTTCTTTTTTACCTACCTCTCTTATCAACGTTTCAAAGATTGATATTGTGTTGGCTTTCTACACCTGAAAATGGGGCTCTTGGGTACCATTGGTGGTAACTGTAAACTGCTGAAAGCTTCATGGGCAGCAATTTGATAGTTTGTTACTTATCCCTTAAAACAGCAATTTAAATCTTTAGAATTCTGCCTTATGGAAGTAGTTACCTGTGAACACAACGTTTGTTACAGGTACGGTAACTGCAGCCTAAATGTGCATCAGAAAGAGAGTGGTAACATAAATTGGGGTCTATCCAAACTATTGAACATGGTGATGTTATTAGTAAGAATGAAGTAAAACAAAATATATCAATATGGAAAGTTGACTAAGAAACTATACATAATACTTTTGTTTAAGAAAAGTTATATGGTGTTACACATGTATATATTTCATTTTCTGGCTCTTTTTTAGCATTTAGCTTTATTTTGTTGTTGTTACCAGGGATTGAACCTAGGGGTGCTTAACCACTGAGCCATATCCCCAGTTCTATTTATTTATTTTAATTTTGAGACAGGGTCTTGCTAAGTTACCCAGGCTGACCTCAAATCTGTGGGGGGCCTTAGCCATCCAATCCACTGGGATTACAGGCATGGGCCACAGCATCCTGCAGCATCTGATGTCTCACTTGATTATAAGTGCCACTTCTAGATGGTAAACTCAATGAAGAGAAAGGTTGTATGTTATAGTACTTTGGATCTTGCAAAGCATCAAGTGTTTTTACTTGAGTAGAAATTTATTACATGTTGACTTGATGTTTCTCCATTTCAGGACATCCAGGTGTGAATGGTGTCTTGGTCCCAAGTTTGGTGAAGGTTTTCGTATCATCCAATCCTACAATATTTTTGGAGCATCAGAGCTTCCTGTCATGTTTCATGTCTGTTCACCTTCCTGCTATAGGAAAATAAAGGAAAGCAGTTTCGTTTGGGAAAGTAGTGTTTATGATAATGCAGATTAAAATTTGGACTCAGCAAGAAGGATAGTAAGTGGTTTATCATTCCCTCTGTAAAGGCAGGTAAAGCTTACGTGCTGCTAGCTCACCTCTCTGAGTACAGGTTCTGACAGAAGTGTCTTCTCAGATGAATTCTCTGTGTAATCCTAACTTATTGTGAAAATTTATGATTGTTAGGAAATTGTTGCAGAATAATTTTACTCAAGAAAGATTAGTAAAGGCCTTGGGATTTCAACAAAGATTTAGAAAATTTCTTTCATAGCCTGTTTATAAAAAAGAAAAATGCTCCTGTGCTTTGTAAAAAGAATTGTGCATTTGGTCTTTTCATGCCTCCTTAGTAAACGACAAGGGAGCATTTCAAAGGCATCACTGAAGTTTGTGCTGCATATGGCTGCAACGTTCTGCAACCCAAATTCTCATTGTTTGGGTATTTCTTTGGAAATCTGTCCAGTGCTGATCATCTCAATTGTGGTTTGCTTTTTGGAATAAAGGATGAATTCTAGACTGGTTTTTCGTTGTTTGAATTCATTTCCCAAGCTCTTAGAAAATCGGTCCAATCTTCAGTGGTTACCTTTTCATTACAGAAAGTGGAGATACTAAGACTGGCCCAATTCCCTAGGTCAGCCCTACATTTACCAAGGCTTTCAGCGATAATCTGAGAAGAAGAAAAGAGCAGAACTCACAAAATTGCATTACAAAGCAACATACAATAGAGCTTGAGGCTTCAAGAATCTTGGTAAGAGGAAGTTCAGAAAGCATTTTGATATAACAATTACATATGGTATTGAATTGTTTTCACGTATGACATGTTTTTTAAGTGCAGTTAACTTCAATCTAAAATATGGCTCACTGAATTTAATGACATGAAATGATCTAAATTTATACAGCTATCTAATTAGAGAATGTCAGAAAATACACAGTAGGTTAGGCTTGTGCATATCACTGAATAATATTTAAATTAAAGGTAAAATAATGAGGCAAAATATTTTTTCTGATAATTGAATTAAATAAATCAAAATGCCTATGTTCTTTTCCTTGAAATTCAGTTGATTTTAAGTAGAAATGGACAAACTTTACCTGAGAAGTACAAACTGCATTCTCCAGCAAAATATATACTGTATCACACATGTAATCCACAGGGAATGTTTATACCATGATAACAAATTAATTCATTAAATTATATACAACCAGGTACGATGGTGTATGCTTGTAGTCTGAGACACTCAGGAGGCTGAGGCAGGAGGATTGCAATTTCCAGGCCAGCCTCATCAGCTTATTGAGGCCCTAAGAAACTTAGCAAGACTGTCTCAAGATAAAAAATAAAGACGACCGAGGATGTAGCTAAGTGGTGAAGTGCCACTGGGTTCAATATGCAATACCTTCCACAAAAAGTACTTATAGTGTGATTTTCAATAGAAAGTCCCCCTTGTAATGCTGCCACCAAGTGAAAGTCAAGTTTGAGTTTGAGACTAGCCTGGGCATAAGACCCTGTCCCCGGTACCAAAGCGGGGCGGGGGGCGGGGGGGGGGGGAGGGAAATGATGCCTTGCCTTATACCACATCAAAAATTAGTTTCCAATTTTAGATCTAAAGGTCCAAATAAAAAAATATAAATATAAAGAAATACATAGGGACTTTAAAAAATCAGAATGAAAAGCCTCCTTTTAACCAGGAATTGAAACTGCAGTGAAAAGATGAATAGATTTACTATGTAAAAAATAAAATAACATAAAATAAATGTTTGTATAGTCAAAACCACCATAAATAAAATTAGAAGACAAGCCACACTAGGGATTATCACTTTAATACATATGACCAAAAAGAGGTAGGCTATTATCCAAAGAATCTTGATTATAAATTACAGAAAGTCACTTGAACTAGTTGAAACAACAAAACAACAAAATCACATATAATTTTTTGTGCATGTGTCTGCAGGTAAGCTGATTCAGGAGTTCAAACTGTGTCATCAAGGCATTATCTATTTTTCTATCTAATCTACCGCTATTCATCAGTCTATCAGCCTGTAACACTTTCAAGTTTTCCTCATAGCCAGGTAATAAGGATGGCTACTGATAATCCCAGGTTCCTGTACTTAGAATCTCAGGAACCTCAGAGAAAAGCACATCATCTATCCCACTGTTACCATAAAATATATTTGGGATAATTTTCATTGGCTCAGTGTGGGTCACATAACCACATACAAAGAAATCATCATAGCTTCATGGATGGAACCCCCTGATTGGCTGGGCATGAGTCAGTCACATACCTATCTTAGGAACTGGGAAAGGCAGAGGTAGCCCCTCCCCAGACAAACAAAATAGATTCTCCATAAGATAGAAGAGTTCTGGAACTAAAAATTGGGGAAAGGAAAAGTAATGGGGGCCCCTAAAGTCCAGAACTGTCAGAGACTTCTAACCTTAATATGCAATAAGCTTTTAGAACTAATGAAAAGGATCCTTTTAAAGATTAAATATTTAAATAGTTATAACAACTAAAATTAAATGTATTTTTATCACAACAATTCTAAGAATTTTCTTCTCAAAAATATTTGCACATATATGCAAAGATACAGTCAAGGATATTCACCATGAGGTTATTTACATGGTGAAAAATTGAAAACAATCTAAGTTTTCATCAATAGAAAATGGGTTAAAAAAGGTAAATCCACACACAGCAATATAATTCAGTCATCTAAAAAAATTGCTGTTTTTCCTGACATGGCAAGATGTCTATCAAATATATATGTTTTGAAAATTATCCACTAGGTAATATAATCACATAATTTAAAATGTTCAAGAGTATAACATAAAAATTTTTTCTTTCAAAGCCTTCCTCTATTTCCCTCTCAGAGGTAACCACTGAGATCAATTCTTTTGTATTCTTTCAGGATAGCTTATGCACATAAAAGCTGATTATAAATGTATTTATTCCCTATTTATATATTATCCTAACATATTTTCCTCTCTGCATCTTCCCATTAAGCATCATATCATTGAGGTAGTTCCTTATCAGTACATTATTAACGTTTTTTTTATAGTTGCATATTATTCCATTGAGTAACATATGCAGTTTATTTAAACAGCTTACAACTAATGGAATTTTAACTTTTTTTTTTTTTTTGTACTGGGGATTAAACCCAGCGGCACTTTAACACTGAGCTACACCCCCCGTCCTTTTTATTTTTTATTTCTTAATGCTGAGGCTGGTCTTGAACTTGCAATCCTTTTGTCTCAGCTTCCTGAGTTCCTGGGATTATAGGCATGAGCCGCCATGCCCAGCTTGATGTGGTATTTTTTTACGTGAAGATTTTAAACTTTAAGCTATAAAATGTATTGTTATTCTTTATGATTTTGGTTTTTATTACTAAACTTAGTAAATCCATCTTCACTCCCCAGATTACATAAATATTTACCTGTATTTTACTTACTTTGCATGTTAAGCATTGAATCAGAATTTTTTCGTATGGTGATGTAGTCAAGTCTTTATAGAATGCTGGGAAGTTGTGCTGTCAGCCATTATCTACTCAGTCTTTACACCATCAACTTGAGACACCTACATTTATGATACATTAAATTCTTGCATGATTGTCTTTTTTTTTTTTCACCTTCTATTCTGTAGGCAATAGGCAATACTGTGCTGTTTTAAAAGAAACTACATCTCAAAATATCTGGATTCTCAGTTCTAATTAATTGCTTATTTTGTGCAAACCTTTTTTACTATTCTTATGCCTTTCTTTTCCTATAATAATTATTATAATCTTTGAAATTATTTTCTCTCTTTCCCCCACAAGTGCACTATTTTAGATTTTGTTTAGAACTACTTTAGTTTGAAGGGAGTTGACATCCACAAGATGGAGTCTCCCCATTCAGGAACACACTGTGTAGCTTCATTTGTGTAATGAAAATGATCATGAAAATCCCGCCATCAGGGGATTCACTTCTGTATGATTCCGACTGCTTACAGTGAAAACAATGGTCAACAGTTTTTGGTCTGCATCTTATTTGAGAGTTATAACTGTGGATATAATTGCTTAGGCACTTTCTCAAAAAGTGCCATACAGCTCCATTGAACTTAGTGTCTTGCTCTGGAAGACTGGGGGCCAGTTCTGCTGTCTCCCTGCTTTGTTCTTCCAGCCAGCATCAGGGTTTTCCACAGAATCAGCATTCTCAGCTGACTGTGGTGGCAGGCAGTGGGTAGGCATGGAGGGGCAGGGTGTTGTCATGGAGAAGAGATGCTTCTGGAGGAGGGTCCAGGGAGTTCCCTGAGGGGAAGGAGAATTCAACTCAGGACCAGCTGGGTGCTTGGCACACATGACAAGAGAAAATTTCATCACGAGCCAGAGAAAGGCATAGTAGGAAGTAGATACATATTCAAGGGAGAATGTGGGCTATCTTGAGAGTGAGAAGCTCCTCCTTGGGTTGGGGGTCCAATATTTATAGAGGGCTGTACTCAGGGGCCAGACTAGAGGTGGAGCCCTGGTGGAGCTGCACAATTTCTTGCCAGTTTCCCTGTGCTTGTGTATTTTCCTCATTTTACAAGGGCAGGGGCCAAAGGCATGTTGCCCATTGCTCAAGATTTACAACTGGGCTTCTTTCTGCATCTCAATGGCTCCTGGATGTTTCCTTTAAGACTCAGTATGTATCTGTCTTTATCCTAAATCACAATCTCATTCTAAGCCCTCTGTGCTAGGGACTGTTGTTTCATGCTTG
>JAJEJO010053141.1:20621-84510 GCA_020662805.1 Glaucomys volans | reverse complement strand
CATTGTAGAGGTCTTTCACTTCTTTTGTTAGATTGATTCCCAAGTATTTTATTTTTTTAGAGGTTATTGTGAATGTGGTAGTTTTCCTAATTTCTCTCTCAGAGGATGCATCACTTATGAATAAAAATGCATTAGATTTATGAGCATTAATTTTATATCCTGCTATTTTACTGAATTCATTTATGAGTTCCAGAAGTTTTCTGGTGGAATTCTAAGGTTCTTCTAAACAGAGAATCATGTCATCAGCAACAGTGCTTTGTTTTTACATTCTGACTTCATACATCCTGATCCTGAGCCTTTACTCTGACAATCTCCCACAAATTGCCTTAGCTATTATCCCTCCAGAGAGATGATTTGAAGAGATTATGGGCGTCACTGTCTACCATAGAGGACAAAGTAGGGATGGGGAAGAACCAGTCCTCAACCAAGGCCACCAGAGCATTCTTCAGCAGAGGCCTGCAGTCTGCTTGCACAAGAGGACCACATGAATTGCCGGTTTCATAGTACTATGATCTCTCCAGGCCCATGGCTCTTCTCCACTAGTGCCCCATTGCAGAGCGCCATCAAAGGCCTGCAAATAAAACCAGGCTTGGTTGAGCCATAAGACTTGGGAATCTGACTCTCAGGAATTGGGAATCATGAAATACTGTTCCAGATTGCCTGGAGTATGTGGTTTCCGTGCAGAGTGGCTCACCACCAGAACTTGCATGGCCTAGATGCCAGTGACCTGCTAAAGCAAAATGGCCGGTTTAACTCCACCCCATCCTGTTTCTCATGCAAGAAGCTCCTCCCAGTCTCTCTTTTATCTGTACTGCTATAAATACACCAAGTGTGGGCTCCTCCTTGTTGTTAGAGCCAGACCCTTTAGCATGGCTCAATCCGTCAAGCCCACTGATTCAAAAGATAATTGTCTCTTGTGTTTTTTTTCTATTAAATAAATTTCTTAGCAATTAATTTACAGCCAGTCCATCCCTCTGACAGCAATCTTTTCCCTTGCCCACACGGGACGTGTGGTGAGACCCCATCCCTACCAAATTTTTCTCTCCTCTTGATTCTCAGCAGAGTTGGTTGACCCCCAGTTGGAAAGTTTCCTCCAAGATCACCTATACACAAGGAGTTCTTTGAGCGAGTGGACAACTCAACCTGGGCAGTTGCCCCAGGGTATGAAGGTGATTCTTTCCCCTCCCAGAACCCTCACTTCCAGGGTCCTCACTTCCAATAAAGAAAAACAATGGTCAGATGATTTGCACAAAGTTCCTCAGAGCATTAAGGACTGATAAAGCACCTGGCTTGTCTTAGAGCAGGGACTCAAAATGGCAGTTCTTATTTTAAATATGAGGACTGGAGTCTGCTCAGGCCAAGCCAATTCTCCTTTTTCCTACACTATGACCGTTGCCTTCAAGGGTATTATGGTTTGTTTCTTTAAATAGATTTTTAGACATACATTTATCCAATTTTTTTCTATTTAAATGATAAACACAAAGACCTTTCCCAATGATTGAATATCAGTTAAGGATCTGTGACTTTTTCATTTGTTGTTTGCATTTCATTTGGGGGGAAGGGGAAAGATGTAGTGACCATTGGCAGAATTGATTCTTCTTTCTGTTTTCTCTGAGTTGTGCTTAGTTAAGCACTTCTAATTTTTCAATAGGATTACTTTGGCTCCTGAGCAATGCAAATGTTGCAAAAGCAATTAATCTCAAAAATCCATACATCCACAGAAGTGCCAACTCATCTTGACTACCTAACCACTCTCTTCTAGCATATTAGCAAGTTCTATTTTTCACCAACAATAAATGCTAAGTGTTTGATCAGAAAATGGTTGTTGGTGACATATGTATAGTGGGATCAAAGTATAAGGGAACAAACAGATGAGGATTGTGGGAACACAAGGTTAAGAGAATAATTCCATAAAATGAGCCCACTGTACTGACTCCCCACATGCTTCTTTACCAACAAGTAATCTGCCCCCAGTCCCACCTGGCCTGAGGGGACAGGAAATGTCACATTCATTAACAAACTGAGGCAGGGGGCTAAAGGTAATGAGTGATGGGGGTTGAAAAGATGAGGGCTGGTTACCAAAAAAAAGACAATGGGTCTCTAACAGCTAACCTCTAGATCACACTTCCCAGCTCCACCTCCTATACATCCCAACACAGGCACCTACCCCCTGTGCTGCTCCTTCTTGCCCCAGACATCAGAGAAGGTGAGGGAGTCTGGGGGCCTAAAAAAAGCAAAATACCCCCCTCCCACAGCCACCTAGCTCTGGATCCACTTCTCTCTGGAGAAGTCTGTCTCTGCCCCTTTCTTAAATAAAACTCACTTTCGACAGTTGCCTCAGCATTTCTTGGGTGCTTAATCTCCAACATTGGGGGACTGAGGACCCATTCCTGATCTCCAAGACCAGTATCAAAAGGCTCATTCAGAATGTCCTTTTGCTGCATACCTCTGGGGAGATCTGGAGATTAGTTGATGTGTAGTGGAAGAAAGAACATAAATAATAACCATATTGAGTAAAAGTTTCAAACTAGTTTCCCCCAGAGATCACATTTTGTCATTTAGTTCAATTTACCAGTGGTCACTGACCATCTACTAGATGCTTGGCACCTTGCTAGGCCCTTTGGAAAAGTTATCATGGGGAATGTCCTGTGACAGAGGTGTGCCCATCATGCCATACAGACACAAATACATAGCACAGAGCCAATTCTGGGGACTCAAGGAAGACTTGCTAGGGCACGTTTCTGTTGTAACATGTATGTAGAGAATTGCAGGAGATAAAACTAGAGAAACAGGGCCAGAGACATAAGATTCTCACATGCCATGTAAAGAGTGTCATCAGTTTTAAGGAGTCAGGAAAAGGTTATTAAGAGAAGAATAATACAATGGGTATGTGCTAAAAAGCTCATGTGTGAGATCATGCAAGGTTTAGAGGAAAATTGATCATGTTGTGAGAGCTTTAACCTAATCAGAGAATTAATCCCTTGATAGGGATTAATAGTGGTAACTAAAAGCAGATAGAGTGTGGTGGAAGAGGGGGGTCATTGGAGGCCTGTCTTCGGGGTATATATTTTGTAGTGGGGAGGAGCGTTTACACACACACACACACACTCTCTCTCTCTCTCTCTCTGCTTTCCTGATACCATGTCTTCAGCTGCTTTCCTCTGCCACACTCTTCTGCCATGATGTTCTGCCACACCTGGAGCTCTGAGAAATGGAGCTGGCCTCCTATGGACTGAGACCTCTGAAACTGTAAGCTCCCAAATAAACTTTTCCTCCTCTAATTGGTCTTGTCAGGTCTTTTAGTCAAACAGCAAAAAAGCTGACTACAACATTTGTACTCTAAATAGATGAGTCTGGTACATGTACAGAAGAAATTCAGAGAAGATGCTAAGATTTCTGATCAGGCATGATGGTAGTGATAAGGAAAATTTCCAAGAAATAATTGGAATATAAAATTGGCAAGGTTGGGTGCTGAGCATGAGGGAAGGGGGAGCCTCTGGGTAATTCCCTTGATATGTATTTCACAGGAGGAAGAAATATGAAAAAAAATTTGTGCATCAATTCACCGACCCTATAACATTGCCATAAAAAGGGTAGTTGATAGGACTCATAGTACAAAATTGTATGTTGGTTTTAACTCATATTCCATTCTCTTGGGGTACTGAGGTGGAGTTGAGGCTATTCTAAGGCAAATGTGACATTTAAAAAAAATCAAGATTTGCCAAACAAAAAAGAGAATATTTTCTTTACAAAAAGGATTCTGTTTTATGAAATAAAGCTTCATATGACATCTTCAAATTGTCAGCTTGAAACATGAATTAATATACTGCTCCACAGAAACTTACCTATTTTCTAAAATCAGACATGTATATACTTTCACATTGATTTATTTTTTCCCAAAAAATTTTAGAGGAAGGTCAGTATTTTCTAGAATTCACTAATTTATTCAGTTAGTAAATATCTACTACTTCCTATTCTATGCCAGACTGTCTTACATGCTTTAGTAACTACAGTAAATTAAACAGACAAAAAATCCTATCCTCATGGAATTTCCATTTTGATGAATTGTCCCTTATTTTCCCTTTTTAAAGATAGGCTATGGTATTGTCCATTCTGTAACTTATATGGTATCTTCTAGCACAGTGCTTTGCACATAGCAAGCACCTTCTGTATATTTATTTGAATAAATTCTCAAAACAACAGAAAGTGTCTCCAATAATATATTGCATAAATGACTTCCCAATTTCAAATAGTCTGATTTGTTGTCAGACTCAGATGAGATGCCAGGCTATATATTCTTATTTTGTGAAATACATCCAGATATATGGTCATAATGTTAAAGTTGTTTATTAGGAGAAAAAGTCATGAGAATTTGAATACTTTCTCTTTGTTCACTTAATCTGTCATCAAATAGTGCATTGCTGCATCACTTCAAACTCTTACATATCAATATAAACCAGGTTATATTCCCACATATTTCATAGTTTTGCAAAGCACTTTCTTCTACCAACAGAAAGGAGGACTTCAAAGCCATTGCTTTTCTAATATTACCTGTGTGGTACAGAAATCTTACCCACAATATTTCCTTACTCTCTTTTCTCCTTAAGAGAAGAATACTGATTTTGTTAATACTTGGAGGCACAATTGCCCCCTTGTCTGAGTTGCTACTTTTCCCGAGCTCCCTTGAAGCTACATATCTGGTCAGTAAGATATGAACAAAAGTATTGGGATAGACTCCAGGAAGGCTGTTGAAGAGATGACTGATTTGAGGGAACACTTCTGTGGCCTTGGATCTTTCCTTCAGCCTAGAATGTAGACAGGATGACCAGAGTTTCAGCAGCCATTTTGGGCCATGAGTTTACCTTGAAAAGAGAAAGTAGGAGCCTGGGTCCCAATGACACCATGAAACCATAACTGGACCTGGAATCGCCTACATTATACATGAGATATAAATCAAATCCTGAGCTTGCATTAGCCACTAATATTTTGTTTTTTTAAAAAATTGTATCCATCCAAATCATCCTAATGATCATAGTTTTATGTAGATGCTAATCAGCTACACCAGGGAAGAGTTGGATTCCCTCTAATAGAGGGAGTTAGCTCACTTCTTTTTCTTTTTAAAGATTTTCTTAACTACCTTTTAAATTCAGTCAGGCTTGTATGCAGCACTGGGAAAAAGGCTAAGCAAGCTGATTTGCCTATTATCCACTCTGTGAGAGGGACAGGCATCCAGGTCCTCCCACCTCACCAACACTGCCCTATATGACCCACTGGCAGGAAAATCAATGAATTCTAGTCAGATTATTTTCCTTTTTGTACCTCTGTATACACTAAAAAATGTTTTTAAAGTCATAAATCAGGAAGCCAGGAAAAACTGGGAACAGCATGTCAAATCCAGTTTGTTACTGAGTCTTCTAACATCCACTAGGACAGCAGATTTTTAGCCTCACCTTAGCATATTGCTCAGCTCACTGCAGACATTACTAATCAATCCTAACACTCTTGCCTTCTGGGCCCTGACCTGCCTCTGAATCTTTTGTCAATATAACATTTACATATTAGCACCTTACAAATGTATTTGATATCACCTCTTTTCAGGTTACTAAGCTATTGACTGGTATTGCTAGCTATAGCAAAACACTAAAATGGAATTCTCAAAACTGGAAGGGAAAAGACTGGCTATTGATCTAAGGTGGACAAAGGAGGCAGAACAGATCAGGTGCACATGGACGGGGAAAAAGATATGTGAGCTTTCCTTTGAGGAAGGTGGACAAAGGGAGGATTGGACCTGGGTTCTGGTGAAATAGTTCTATTTGGTGAGCTCGACTCTGTACTTGGGAGTGGGTTCAAATGACTGCAATAGGATCTACCGCTGAAGGAGCAGGGCTTAAGAGAGGGGGTGGAAAGTAGCAATTAAAGTAAGCATCACCCAGATATTGGGAACTAAAATGGAATATTCCAAGTGGGTATACGACTCTCCAAGAAACCCACAAAATTGCCTAGAGCATTTATTAAGCCCCAGTGGCACAGTGCCAGATCATGAAATGCCAGTGACACAAGACTTTGCTAGTTACCTCTAATCTCCTTTGCCTCTGGGGCACCACCCTGAAAAGCTCAGAAACTGCATCCAGTCACTGGGTGAGTAAAGAAGGACTGAGGGTAAAGGGGTGGAGAATGACAGGTACAGCTGATCACAGCTGTTGCTAAACCAAGGTCCAGGCTGCTCACCACTTGAAAGCCAATACTCAGTAGACAAGAGTTGGGAAGGAAGTCAGTTTTATTCAAGGGCTGGCTCTGAGAAGATGAAGGGCTATTATTCTCAAAGCTCCATCTTAGGGAACTTGGGGGCACAAAGGACTTTTACAGGGAGGGAAAGGAGAAGTACAGCGAGAAAACTGTGCTGAGCAGGGTCCAGTACAAAGAGCACTAAGGCTGGACACTTTCAGAGAAATGGTAATGGAAGAGACTGGCTGGTGGTCTAAGATGACCAAACGAAGAGAGTTGTGCTCCATTTTACAGTCTGGTTTTAATGCAAGTAAGAAAATTCTAGAGATCCTTTCCTCATCCATCAAATTATGCAGCATGCAAACAAGAACAACAGCAAGAAAAACAACAAACAGCATATTTGAGGTATATTGTTCTCTGAGATCTATATATAGATCTACCAGAGATTCCATGGAATGCAGGAAAGCATCACCTGGTGGTGGGACCAGCAGTGGAAGATTCTTTGTGGGGTAGGAAACTCTCCAAGAAACCCACGAAATTGCTCAAAAAATCCACCTACACAAATGGCACAATGCCAGATCACAAAATCTCGAAAGAGGTATTAAAGACCAGCAAAGAAAGAACCACTTATTCCATACTGATCCCCATGGCTCCCTCCCCTCTGGGTCGTCCTTGCTCAAGAAAAGCAGCCACACTGCCTTCACTCGTGGGCACATTATGACCGACAGACAGTATGAGCCCAGGGAATTGGAAGCACCTGTCCTTCTTGAGAGACTTCCACCCATATATACCTGAAAATTGAAAAGGATGTTTCACGATACCTGCAGCATGAAAAGAATCAGGATTTACTCATTCTGCCACATCAGCTTTGAAATATACCCCCCCAATGCCATTTCAGAAGTAACTCACTGAATTCTTCTGGTCACTGGGAAAAATCTAAACCAGTTAAATTTTTACTGTGTTTTGAACAAAGAAAGCTGATGTTAGAAAATTCTGCGGAAGCCAGACATGTCTCCAGAATACTATTATGATAACATTTCCCTTAAGTTAAAACTTCATGGAGCCAACTGGCATATTCCTCAGGAACTCAGACGAACCACTTACCATAATTGCAAAAGGTTTAATAAGAACCATAGGCTTATGTGAAACTGTAAAACTAATAGATAATAGTCAGTTTTATTTCCTTGTTTTACTTTTCTCTAGCTCAATTTCATATAGCTTATGGGTGGTATAAATTTTTTCTACTAAAAAGAAATGCACACTAATTGACCTAGAGTGATCCCTAGGTCACTCTTTTGTCATACACTTTTAATTTGAGTGAGGTACTAAAATGCAAGTATTACCCAAGTAATTTATAGTAATGCAAAATTTGGCTCAAGAAGCCGATCGATAGTCTCCATAAGGCTTAGACCAGATACAGAGAAAGTTGCAAAAAGTCATTATCTAATTGGAAATCTCTGCCAGGGCACTAGATCTCCAAGTGACCTCAATGAAAATTCTCTTCACCCAGAAAGCACAAAATAGATAGTCCTTGAAACAGCTTCAGACAAGGACATTTCTTTGTAACATCATGCATCATAGAAAGAATTGCCTAACTGGGACTTCCCACTTTCATTTTCCTTTCTGTTTGGTAATGCACCAAGAAAAAAAACCCAAAATGATCAACAGTATTGGATTTTTTGGTTTTTTTTGGTCAAATTTCAAAGTGTCCCTGTATTTAGATTCCACCTGAATTCATTCCATTATCATGATAAAGGTGTCTGTTGTCATAATCACTAGCTTTAAATCCTTGCCTCCCACTTCATACAGAGCAAATGGAATTAGAGATATTTGTAGTTCTTGGTGGACACTGAGTTAAAGACAAATTAATGTAAAAGAAACATGGAAAGAATGTGACTTAAACATAATGGGATGCTGTTAAGCACTGCCCATCTAAGGGTCTAGATTTTGCTCAATTTGACAAGACTCTCGTCCCATGCATAGGCAGTTCCTCCAAGAATACCAGGGCTCTCCCAGAATACACACCCACTCTGAGGTTTATAGGTATCCTGGAGAGATGTAACAAGTTATCCATATTGGGTACCCTAGCATCATGGACTGCTAGGGTCACCCCTGCTAGACACCCAGACGGTGAGGCACAGGGTCAGGTGGAGCCAAGGTGGGTCCTGTCTACAGCTTACAGGAGGAGGGAGGCAGGTTCCCACATGTGTGAATGTCAGATGGACAGGCCATTCAAGGCGGCTTCTGGGCACAGAAGAGGGAGCCTCCATAAATTGTCAGTTTACTTCCCAGTCCAGACCCCTGTCGGCACTGACAGCCTCTCTTCCAATTCTGACAGTTTCCTCTCTGTCACATCCCAGGTACCTGGGTCTCCTTCCTCTCTGTTCTCTGTGGACTCCTATTGCACACCCTCTTTATAACCTTCCCCAACAGCTGTATTCTCCCCACTCACAGCAGCACCTGTTCATCTAAACCACAGCCCAGTCATTGCCAGTCAGCAGCCATGTGGATCCTCTTCCCTCAAGAATTGTTAAGGTTAGCAGGCATGGTGGTTCACACCTATAATTCCAGTGGCTTGGGAGGCTGAGGCAGGAGGCTGGTGAGTTCAAAGCCAGCCTCAGCAACTTGAGGCCCTGAGCTACTTAGTGATACCTCATCTCAAAATATGGGCAGAGGATGTAACTCAGTGGTTGAGTGCCTCTGGTTCAATCCCTGGTACAAACAACAGCACTAGTGACCACACACACACACACACACACACACGAACACACAAAACCTCTCAGCAAGATTCCACCATCAAAACCCTCTGAAATCCTTCAGAGATTCAGATCTTAGTTCCACAATAGGACCCCCTGGAAGGCTGATAAACCCACACTTCACTCACAATTCCTGGTAACTGAATGCTCCTTAGACTATTCCACATACACACACTCTAAATTCATCCCAAAAGCAATCCATAAAAATGATGTGTGGTTTTCTTATGTCAGAGAAGTTCTTACATTTTTTATGATAGTATCTCTGAAATAATCACCTCCAATTTACATGACTTCAGACATCCCACAAGGTCTCTTCAAGAACTGAATGGGAAGTGAGTAGGTGGAAGGCTCAAACACAGTCAAAGCTCTTTTCCCAAAATGGGTTTTAGGTTCTCTCCAGCATAGGAGTTGCAAAGGCCCTACATTTCTATGCCACATTGCTGTAATAAGTTTTGTCTGGAAACGTTCTTATTTTTCATCAATAATTGTGCCTAACAATTGTTGAACACACGCACAGTGTGCTAGTTGTTTATCACCTATTTCTCACATCGCTCTATGAAACAGTTCCTCCAGGAGGATCCCAAGTTCAAGGCCAGCCTCAGCAACTGAGTAAGACCCTAAGCAACTCAGTGAGACTCTAAGCAAATTAACAAGACCCTATCCCAAAATAAAAATTAAAAAGGGGCTGAGAATGTGGCTCAGTAGTTAAGTCATCTCTGAGGTCAATCCCCAGTACTCCCCCAACACCCCCACCAAAAAAAAAGAAGTTCTGGGAAAACTTTGTGCTCCCAATAGGATACATACTCATCAGGTGACACCATCATCGTTCCTGCCCCACACTCACAAAAATGTTGAAGATCATCTTTCACAACATCTACTCACTTGAGACAGGGAAATAGTGTCTTATTGTGGTTATTTTAATTCTTTGTTTTAAATTCCTTGTTCTTCTGATGGTTTAATTTCGTAATCCTTTTGAATTCTGAAGGGAGAAAATGTGGCATGCATTCTAAATAAAAAGAATAAGGGCTTTATTATTTTACGTTAAATTGGCCTTGGGCTGTTTCACTTAAAAAAAAAAAAATTCATTCAAAAAGGGAAAGCTAGAAGTATCTACTTTCCCACACTCTCATGGCTTGTTCCAGAAAAAGGAACAGCTTCTCTACTCTGAGGAACCAGGAAGAAGTTTGCCCGGTTTCTTCCTCTTCTCTTCAGCCAGAGCTTCAGGCTCACGCAAGTCACCCAGGGAAGCTGAGCGCCACGGATCCAGCGGCGGGAGGCACGTGGGTCTGCCTGCGTCAGAATCAGTTTCAACCTCACTGCGCTTTTTCTCCTCTTAACATAAACTCCTCGCCAGTGATCGTTATGGTATTGTCTCTCTGCACTCTGAGACTTTTATGTACTTAGAGTATATGTGCTTATGGAACATCCATCCTAACTAAGCGCAGAATGAGGAAGCCGGTCCACCAGAGGAGCCTCCTCCTGCCGCAGTGCCTTTCACAGGGCATCAGAGTTGCATCAGACCGGATGGTGGGTGTGTCTAAGAGCAGAGACCACAAACTGTCTGCCTCTGCCTCCAGGCACCATGGCACCTCAGGTCATTCCTCCCTCAACCCTTTCCTGGCACACCAGAGAAGGACTGTGCTTTCTGAAAAGAATACAGCTCTAACTGTTGATCAAACAAAAGAAAAAAAAATCAGATTACCAGCTTTTTTAGAGAGTATTGGAATTCCCATGTGCAAGGACGCCAAATGCAAATCATTGTTTTGAACTCATTACTGGAGGAGTTCCTAGAGAGAGGGAGCTCAATCAGGGCAAGTGGGGTCCTTGGCCTAAGTGTCAGAAGAGAGTTTCAACAGGTGCCAGAGATAGATTTATTTAGATTTATTTAGGAAAGCAGATATACATTCAAGGGGGAAAGCGGGTCATCTTGAGAGTGAGAAGCATTGGCGGTAAATCAAGGAACACTTATTCAAGGGAGAATAAGGTTAATCTCCAGAGGGAGAGACAGCAACTGGTTGGTTTGGGGAGTTGATATTTATAGAGAGTAGGTAGGGGCTGGACTAGAGGAGGAGTCTTGTGGACTTACACAATTTCTTGCCAGTTTCTCTAGAACTACTCGCCCATGGCTCCTGTTACTTCTGCAGGCAAGAGCATGGGTCAAAGGTGTGGGTTAAGGACATAGATTGGGTGCTCCCTAGGCTTGGGTCCCATTTCAAAGCTGCATTTTGGGGCTCAGGGGTGCTTCTCTTTTGAGACTCAGTCTATCTTTGTTTTACTGTACCCCCAAATTCCTATCTCAGACCTGGCTACATCCAAAACAGCCGAAAAGAACAAATACAGCAGAAGAGAAACTACACCCCAGAAAGAAGCAGGCTTCCTGCTTCGGCTAGCATGTGTTAAAGCAGCAAGAATACCAGGACAAGATGTGTCCTCAAAAAGCTGTATATTCCAAAAGGATAGAGCACTGCTCTAGGGAAACAGTAATAATGTTCAAATGTAAGGCATATTTGTTGCCTAGGCTGCTGTAACAAAACCACAAATCAGTGACTTAAAATAACACAACTATCATTGCCCAGCTTGGGGAGGTCTGAAGTCTCAAATGGAAGTCACTGGATTAAGGTCAACGATAACCTCCCTACCTCAAGGTCAGCTGATTAGCAATTTTTTTTTTTTTTTTGGTGCTGGGGATTGAACCCAGGGGCACTTTATAATCTAACTAAGTTCCCAGCCCTTTTTATTTTTTATTTGGAAACAAGGTCTTACTAACTTGCTGAGGTTGGTCTTGAACTTGTGATCCTCCTGCCTCAGCCTCCCAGGTCAATAGAATGACCAGTATGTGCCACCAAGCCCAGCTCCTAGGCTGATACTATACTCATTTCACTTTAATATTGCTCTTCTGGATCTTCCATCATTAATACGAGTTTGTTCTCTACATGATTGGTGTTCCTTTGCAACCTGCATATCTTCTCATTGCATTTATTATTTCCTCTTTGTCTTTGATGTTCTGAAGTTTCACCATGATGTGTTTTATGTGGATTTGGTTTCATTGCACTTGAGAATTTAGTATGCATCCTCAAATTGAGGCTACATACTATTTCTTTCAAAAAAAAAATCTTAGCCAAACTCTTTTTTAGTTCTATGTTTCATTTATCTTTTCACCTATTTCTATTTTGGTGTACTACATTCAAGATGATTTCTTCATTTTTAATCTTACATTTTTTTCATCTGTTTCTAAATGCTGTTTAATTCATGCCCTTATTTTTTTGTTTTTAATGACTTTATTTCTAGAAATTCTATTTGATTCTTTTCAACTCTTTTTCATAGAATCCATTCTATGATTTACAATCCTACACAAATGAATTAGCCACTATAACTGTGTTTATTTTATAGTTTATTTCAGATTATCCTGCTTTTCAAATTATCAACATGTTAGTCTTTGTGGTATTTGCTGAGTTTCCTTCTTGGGGAATGATTTCCTCTTTTAGCTAGCAATTCTTTTATTGTAATAATTTTTGGTGGGTATCATTCCCCACCCCCGCATCGGAATCCCATAAGCACTAGGTTATGAAAACCTTTCACTGTGTTGGTGAGAACTCCAGTGCTTTCAATGGCCCTGGCTCAGTGTACACCTTCATTTCATGGCTCGAATTTCCCTGTCTGTGCAAATAGGACACATTCAGACATCACGTGCAAGGTTTTTATTTTTTTCTTGGGTGATTTTCCCCCACGTGCCCACACATATGGTAAATTTCTTTACCACTTCCTCAAGCCAGTGGACAACATTTTTCAAATAAGCCTTGGCTTTTTGTTGTTGTTGTTGTTGTTAAGGTAAAATTCAGATTCAACTCTGAGGCTCATAAAGTTATCCCAGGAGCTTTCTCTCTGGAGCTGGCATCTTCCAGTCAGACCATTCACAATTCCATGGTTTGCGTGACACCAAACATTTTCCTAGCTATAATTCGTCAACTTAGTTTGGTGCCTCAGAAATATCATGAGGAAACTTGCAAGAGTAACAGTGGCATTCCTGTGGTGGTTTTGTGTGTCAACTTGGCAAAGTTGAACTACATTTTCCCTTCCTAGTATGTTTCTAGTCAGGGTTGGCCACAGGAGAAACTGGCAGGAGGCACTGGCCATGTCTCCTCTCTGAAGACGAGTGGAGGCCAGAGTCTCCTGCAGCTGATGTGCATTTTCATGGATCTGCTGACTCATCCTCTTGGTGAGGGGCAGCTGCTGGGACCACAGCTCCTCTAGCTTCCTGGGGACTTCTTCCTTTGGCTTCTTCACATCCTGCAGCAGGCAGGAGCACCGCTCTACAGTGGGAGCACCCACTTTTCTGTGAGCCATCCACAGCTATGAGGATGGGGGCCTGGAAGTAGGGAGGCGGACACAAGTGCTATGTGTATAGACAACATATCGGTGTGGACAGGGGAGAGTGGAGCGTGAGATGGTGGAGGTGCTTGAGCTACAGCAACAGAGCCCTCATCACTCTTTCGCCTGAAGAGATGAGGGAGATAGAGGTTTCCAGAAGGAAAAAGGCTACGTGGAGTCACTACCTTGACGGGCTGTGACCTTTGGTCAAGGAACATGGCCAACTCAAGGCAACCTCACAGAAAGAAGTCAAGGGAAGCAGACACCCTGAATCTCACTCCCCTTCCTCCCTGAGCTGTCCTTTTGGGATTACTGATTGTCTGAACTCACCTGGAAGCCAGAGGGGTAGGGAGCCATTGACACAGAACATCAGGTTGAACTCCTGGGACAGACAGCAGGAAGGAGACAAGTGGATCTAAAGGAGCAAACAGAAGATGTCCAGCACAAATTCTAACTTCTACCACTCTTCCTCATCTTAATAGTAAGTACAAGCCAGGCCAGGGGTGCATGCCTGTATTCCCAAGGATTTGGGAGGCTGAGAAGGGAGAGTCTCAAGTTTGAGGTTAGCCTCTGAAATTTAGTAAGACCTGTCTCAAAATGATAAATAAATAAACAAATAAACAGAAAGGCCTGGGGAGATGGCACACTGGTAGAGTACCCCTGAATTCAATCCTCAGCGCACAAACACACAAAGCTTAAGTACAACAAAATTCTTAGTTCAGTAATCTTGATAGGTAGCAGACGACATGAGCCCTAGGTATGTTACCAAAAGCTCAGTTCTTGTCACCGATGCCAATCCAATATCGAGGACACAGTTTTGAGAAAAAGGAAAAAGAAGGTTTATTGCTTTGCTAGCAAAGGAGAGGCTACCATTCCGTCCATCAAGGGGAAGAGGGGGCTTGTAAAGAAGTGATTCAAAGGCTACATTCCACATGTTCTCTGTCCAGAGTTGTAATTCACTTGTTAATTAGGGAGATAGTCATTTCTGAGATCTCCTTGTGCCATCCCCAAGTCTGAATTCCTTCCTTCCTGTGGTCGGCCTGTGCTGAGGACAGATAGCTCTGCCTAGGATGGGGAAGAAAAGTAATCCTGTTTTCCTGAGATGAGGGAGGGGGAGAGATTAGAGAGGAGGGAGAGAGGGTGGAAGAAACATGTTGGTTTTAAAAATAAGTACCAGTGGGCTGGGGATACAGCTCAGCTGGTGGAGCACTTGCCTCACATGCACAGGCCCTGGGTTCAATCCCCAGCACCACAAAAAAGAAAAAAAGTGGCAGAGCATCATGGGCTGTATTCAGAGCAAAAAGGGACCACTGTAACAGGAACATGAAATGAAGGGTGTGGCAGTGGTCCCCTTCATGCTTTGAATACATGCAATACATCTTGCTGCTTTAAAACAACAGAGTTATTTTTTCTCTCTCCTCCCTAATCTCTCTTCCCTGATCTCCTCCCAATCTTCTCCCTCATCTCAGCTGAAGGAGGTAGTGGATTCCTTTGGACCACCTTGTTAAAAATCCTGTTCCCCTTGATGGGCAGAGTCACAACCACCAGAACAGGAGTCCCCTGTGTTTCTCCTTTCCTACCAAAACAATAAAACTTCTTTTTCCTTATTCTCAAAACTGTGTCATCATTATTGGATTGGTATCAGGGACAAGGACCAAGCTTTCCGTAACAAGGAGAAAATTCTGTAGACTAAACTCACTGTGCTGCCCCCCTCCCACCCATATGCTTTCTTTTATTTATTATTTTTTTCACTTTTTAAATTGGTGCATTATAGTTGTACATAATAGTGGGATGTGTTGTTACATATTCCTACAAGTAAAGGATACAACAATATGATTAGTCGATCTATGTGCTTTCTTTTTAAAAAGCAATTTACCTAAGGCGGTTTAGGCCTGCTCTGGTTTAAGTTAATAGGATGTTACATTCCTTTACAAACAACCCCATTATCTTCTGGACTATGTTTGCAAAGCCAGGCTACTCTCTCAGGCCAGAGGAATTTAAAGTTCACTCCTGCTGATCAGAACACAAGTTACAGGCTGAGGATATAGCCCAGTTGGTAGAGTGCTTGCCTTGCAAGCATAAGGTCCTGGGTTCAATCCCCAGCACCGCAAAAAAAAAGAGAAACACAGGTTACTATGAAATGGGACTTTGGTGGTTGTTTTTTGTTTGTTTTTGGAAAGCAAACTTTTATAACTCTTCTCAAAGCCACAAGATCTGTAGAAAAGTTGTTTACAGCCAAGGTGACTGAGGGTTGCATTTAGATATCAAGCACATGACTTTAATCTCATTACAATAAATTTTCCCCCATGGGTTTCACTTGGATGCTCTGGGTAAGACCATGTGCAGTAGGGACTTAGAAAATATGATGCAATCCTATTGCATTTTGTCAGTCAAAAGATGAGAGGTAATACCTGTTATAGCAACAGAAAAGATTAAAATGTTGTGCTCCCCAGGGAGATTCTCCAGCGCCATCAGGAGAATCAGCCTCACCCTAATCCCAAATCCCCTCCCCAGAGGCCACCCCAAGCCCTTCCCCCTCTCTATAGCCCCACCCTAATCCCTTCCTGCGCCCTATAAAAGTAGGCAAGGAAAGAACTAACACGCAATTTTCCCGGCACACTGCTTTTAGGTGTAAGGGGGTCGATGATGGCCAGCTAAAATAAAGGTTTCTTTTGGCTTTATGTGATTGGCTTGGATGATTTTATTTTCTTTGGGTACAACATTCCCAGTCAGGATTCTCTAGAAACTTCCTGAAGGCCCTCTCCTTCCAACCCCAACAACCCCCCAAAAAGAAAACTGAAACAAAGAGAGCCTGTGGGTCACTCTCCTCTCTGAGAGGACCCACTCTCCCCCTTGAGAGCATCTTTTCTCCCTTCTCATTTCCCTTCTAATGAACTTGTTATACTTTTATTAAGTCCCATGTCTTGCCTGAAATTTTCTCATGCAAGAACAGCTAAGAACCCAACATGATCTCAGATATCAACCTCATGTTCCCTCCAGGACTGCTTCACCTCAGAAATCTCTTCATTCAGGAGTAAATAATGCAACTCTTGTTGACTTCATAATATCTGTAGTCTCCATTTCTCATCACAGGGAACATCATGCACCCACAAATACACCAATCCAGGTTGCTTTCCTTTTTGCATCACTGTAGTTGTTTCATCTTTTAGGGCTTCTGTTACTTCTTAGAGAATGAAGACATTTTTATTGACATTCTGTTATATTTCTCAACTGCAGGAGCTTTCCTCAAGAGAACCACCTTCTGCAGGGTGGGGAGGATGGCAAGCCTGACTGGCTACCTGCTTCCTAAAGCAGAGTGTTCAGAAAGAGGGCTGAGAGGCCGCTCTGATGTGAAGATTTTCACTGGATTGCCTTGTTTTCAACTTATGTCCACCTCTCTCACTCGTGTTGACTGTGATTCTGAGTTTTTCAAGTTCAAGTTTACTAGAGAATAAACCTCTGGTCCCTGAGGGATGGGAGGGCAGTTACTTAACTTCATGAGGACAGAGGAGATGTCTGGCCACTCCATATATGGACGTCCAGATGGTGTCTCGGTCCCATCCTTTGCCCAGGGCAAGGCACACCTGACTCAGCCTGCCTGCAGGTGTGAGGAGGTGCAGGCTTCCATCAAGCTCCTCCTCCACTGAGCTCTCCTCTGAAGAAACCAAGACACCAACAGGAGTGACAGACCTGCCATCAACCAAAATGGTGCTAGAATCTTTCTTGCTTGATGTTGTGTCCTATTCAACTTGTGTTGTTCTACCTGGACTTCTTTATTTTTTTAACCTCCTCTGCAGTGATTTTAACAGGGTTCTAGAAGAGAGGGGGAAAGAACATGTAACTAATCTGCCATGTTTAATGCAGTTCACACCCATCCTTTCTTAAACAATATTTGAACAGGATTTTTGCCATATGCAATTTTTAATATAGAGGCAACAAAAGCATATTTCAGAAAAAGTATCACACGCAAAAAAGATTAATTCTACTTCAGAAGAGCAGTGACATTTTTTTCCTCTTTGGTCTTTAAAACTTCGCTGAGTGAAGGGAGGTTCCATCTTTGCATGTATTACCCTATTTGCTGCAGTTGCAATATCAAAAGTTGTGAAATTTGACAGGAAACGTGAGGGAAGGTAATGTTGAAATGAGCGCCAGACAAAAGGTCCTATTGCTTCTAGAGCTGACCACCTCCAGTGAAAGCTGGGGACACCTGGGGCTCTTTCTCTTGGGCTTTTTGGCCACCTGTGATCTCAGATGGGGGAGGAGAGAGGTGGGACTTCATGGAGGTCATGGTAATGGCCGAAGGAACAGTCAGGTCCACTGGAGAAGGTAGTTGTTGTTCTTTAAGCACAACATGCACTTACAAGTATCGCATTAGTCAGTTAATGAATAGTGAACTAACAATGATTATTGATGCATTACTTGATTACTGATTAATTAGTAATTCATAATTCAAAATTGTTTTTACCAAAAATAAAACAAACAGGGAGAACATTTCCAGTCGGGGGGACATCAAAGGCAAAGGCTTTGTTCCCCAAGGTGTAAGAGAGGACAGTGTGGCTACAGCACAGTGGTCCAGGGCAGCACAGACAACAGTGAGGACAGGGATCAGGAAAATGTAGGGTGATTGATGATGAGAAAACATCAGTGCTCAGTAACACCAGAGAGTTGCTGGAGTGAGGAGAGCAGAGTGAGAGGGAGGTCATGGGACAGTGCTCAGACACCTGGTGCATGAGATGAGATCTCATAGGAGGTGCAATTATTGGTGATGACAGTGTCACAGGTGTGATTTCAAGCATGTGGAGATAAGGTATGGGAGGGCAACAAAAGAGCAGAAGCAAAGGGGCTGACAGAAGGCAGGCTGGGGGCTGGTGATCCACATGGACTCAGGGTCTGGATGGACAAACTGCTTGCACAGAAGTTTGAGGAACTGACTCAGATTAAAGGAGACTAATGGGACATGATGAATGAAATGTATGTCTGTGAATTAGAACATGAATGGCAAATTATATGAGGTTTTAAAAGCGATTATACTATTGTATCTGTTAATTGATTTTGATCACTGAACTCTGATTAAAAAAGTCTTTGTTTTTCAGAAATTCCCACTGAATATTGGGAAGTCAAGGGGTGCATTTCTGCAACTTACTCTCAAATATCTCAGAAACACAAATGTACATACTCACTCAACTTGAGTACTTTAGTCTCCTCCGCTGGTCCAGAGGAAAAAGTGGGCTTCTAGTGCTTTCAAAAAAAAAGGCTATAGGACTGGTGCCTCTGCCTCCACCTTTCTGTCTGTCTCTCTCTCAAGCTAGCTGCTTCAAGGAAGGGCGACAAGGGATGCTACCGTCTTAGCTCTTCCATGGGGTATGCATTCTGGTTCTGGCTCATGGTCCTCCTGCTTCTTGGGTAGCTTAGTCCTTTATTGACCCTAAGTCCTGCTGCCTTCTGTGCTGGTCTATGTGTGTCCCCCCAGTCCCACCCCAGCCCCTCTCTGCTTCAGGATATTTTGGTTTGTTCTCCTACTATTCACCACTTCCATCTTTTGGTCACTGCGGTCTCAGAGAAGAGGCATAGGATTGGCCCTGCTCATCTTTCTCCCCTGGAGATGAGCCGCAGGTCTCTGGCCAGTGTAAGGATTGTAAGGATCATCCTGGGGTCAGTTGTAAATGGATTAGAGCATTTTCAGGGGCTCTCAGGGAGGTTGAACAGCTCTAAAATTATGAGATTTCAGGAGTTTATGAGAAATCAGACTAGGGCAATGCTGCCTGGCCTTTCAAATACCTTTGGCAACATTCTGAAACAAAGCTATGTCACCAGTGCCCTCTGGTGGGCAGATCTAACACCTGCAGCAACCACCACACCTTATAGTCAAAACTGCACTTAGGAACTAAAGGATAAGATTTCACTGAGAGCTAAAGAGTCTGCTGCTGATCTACAGACGTAACACATATTACCTCATTTAATCTGAACAACATCCTTATGTGATAGGTGGTGCTGTTATTACATTTTAGAACTGAGGATACTGAAGAAGTAGAGGCTGAACGGACTTCTCCACAGTCTCACAGCTAATGGGTCCCAGAAAAGGGACTGAACTCAAGCACCAGATTTGGAGCTATAGTCAGCACTGGACAATATTTACTTCTTTGGGGAAAAACATTTAAAAAGTTGTTAAAATGGAAACAATTTGGAGATTATCTCACCATTGCTTCCCAAATGGCTATCAGAGGCCAGGTCCACATGGTGATACCAAGATTAAGAGGTATGTGTTGGGGAGGGCAGGGAAGGAACTCCATGACCAAAGAAGTTTGAGAAACACTGGGTTACAGAAAATTTACTGTGCTACTTCTCCATATTGTCATAATGCCAGAATGAATTGAGAAAGAGAGAGCCAAATACAAATATACAGGAGGTCATTGGCCTGAAGTTGTCTTCATGCTTTGAGTTCCTAGGTAACAATCTGCAACCTTAGTATGTAAACAAACCAAAACCTAAGGAGCTTCAGTCAATCACAGGCAATCAACAATCAGATCAGGCAAACATGGAGCTGAAACCAATCAAGTGACTTCTGTACTTTACTTCTATGTGCAACCTATAAAAGCTTGCTGCTATTCTGTCTGGTGGAGTTCTCTGAACCTCTTCTGGTTTGGAGTGCTGCCTGATTCATGAATTATTCTTTGATCAAATGAAGTCTGTTAAATAGTTTTTCTCTGAAGCTTGAACAGCTCTGTTTAACACAAACTCATTAGATAAAGTTTTCTCACTAGACGTTAGTTCTCAGCACTATAGCACTATGAGCCAGATAACACTCTGTTGCAGTGACTGTCCTGAGTACTGTCCTGCTGCAGTGACTGTCCTGGGTAGAAGACATTTGCCTCTACCCATACATGCTACCAGCAGCCTCTGGTTGGAAAACTCTGCTCTGACCACAGAACTCTTCTCTTTAGGAAACAACTCACAAGACCAATGTCCCAGGGAATTCACTTTTGGACTCACTAATTTAGTTCATTTGTCATCATAGGTGAGGAAATGAAAGCCCAGGGAGGTGAAATGACTTGCTTACATCAGTCACATAACTAGAAGGATGTATATAAGCATCATGTTGTCTAGATAAACTCTACCCTTTGGCCTACAACTGTATCCTAGCTTTTTTGTGGGGTAACACTGTCAGTGTAGGCTAGGGGTAGATCTGGAGACAGCCCTCATTTAGCTCCATGAAGTCATCCATGTCTTTGTCATTTGCTCTTCACAAATATTCAAACACCCTCTCTTCTTTTTCTCTCTTCTTCCTCCTCCTTTTCTTTCTTCTCCTCTCTTCTGTTGAGACTTATAGCTGACACTTGATAAGGTCCAACTGTAATGAATTTCTGTTTTCAAATCAAAGAAAGGGAGAGGCTAAATTTAGAAAGAGATCTTTTTCATATGGATTTTCCAATAATGGTAGCATTTGAAACTAAGATGGACCTCTCCCATCACTCCCCTGAAGAGCTCCTGGGATGGGGACAGGGTTTTTATTGAGGCTGATTTGAAGGTGGACTCAGGTTCAGGGGTGTAAATGGTAGGAGGTGAGATGACAATCTTACAGAGCACATGCTGTGCTAAGAGTGCTCTAAAAGAAGAGGTAAGACATGAAATTAGAGAGAACATACAGAAAGTGAAACATCACTTCAATAAAAGAGATTCTGAAAAATAAATCCTGAAAATGAACGAATCAATAAACCATATTTTAAAATTTAATGAAAAAAAAATGAATGGGGGAGATCCAAGATGGCAGACTAGAGGGAGGCTGCATTCCTTGTCGCTCCGTAACTCAGGATTCAAATAGAGGAAAATGTTTCTCCGTGAAGCAGCCTTTACTCCTCATTGATCCCCTGCTGTTTACCACATCTGTCTACCTCAATCACCCGCAGGCTACCAGCGTAGCAACTACATTTGAGTGCAGATTGCCCACTGACCACCGCCTATCATCTGTCACTTGCCTGCCTGCCTTTCACCTACCCATTGCCCACCAAACAAGGTTCATCTGTCGATCGCCACCAGTAGCCTGCAGACCGTCAGTGGATCACCAGGTGCCTGTTGTTGCCTGGAAGTTCACCGTCACAGTACCCGCAGGTTTGGTTACACGTGGCTGCTGCCATTTTGGGGAAAAAAAAAGCCAGGAGCTGCAGGACCACCAGCCCAACTGACAGCACCCCACATCCAGGACCCCCAGCTTGACTGACAGCACACTACCTCCAGGGGCCCAGCCAGACTGACTGCACCCCACATAGTCTCGGTGCCCAGGCCCTGCGCTACATCTCCCCATTTGCCGACACGCTTGGAAGCCAGTGTAGCCATCTTGGATTATCTGCAAAGGGGAAACTGTCATTAGGTGGGGCAAATCCCATTCTGAGACACCTGCTGGAGTCTGGAAGCTCATTGTCAGGTACTCTCATGCCTCAGGTTACTAAAGACTGGGAGTTAGAATAGTATATGACTGTTATAGTGTAGATTTTTTTTCCCATTTGTGAAAGACTTTAAAGTTTTAATTTTTTACTTTTCTTGCTCTCTACTTTCCTTGTTTACCTGTTTCCTCAAGGGCTTTTTCTCACTTTTCTCATGCTAACAACCAACTTCTTTTGACTACACTTTCACTCTTCCTATGACCTAGAACTTCTTCATACTCTTTTCTTACACAGTTAAGAGTTACATCCTACACCCCACCCCATCCTTTGTCCTCCAATAGAAACTACAGTCTGCATTGCAAATCTGTTTGCTATACTGCAGATAATAATTGAACTCATCCTCTCTGTTTATTATGACAATATTGTGACAATATTGTAACAAAAAGACTACTGTAACAATAGTCTTCATAGGGGCTATTTGGTTTGGAGCTGCAAATTGTCTGGGTGTTGCTAATATTGATCCCTCCCTTAAAGAAGAGGTTTTGAAAAACTACAGGGTCATATAAGCCTATAGGGCAGAAACTACAATACCCTAGATCTGCATTGCTAGAGGGGAAGATACACGAACAACATGAAAAAACAAGGGAGGAAAGTGTTCCAAACGAACCAAGATTCTACACTAATAGAATCCAATGACAGCATGGTAGAAGAAATGCCAGAAAAGGAGTTCAGAATATACATGATTAAAATGTTCAGAGAAGCAAATGATGAGTTAAGAGAGCAAATGCAGGCAATGACTGACCATTCCGATAAGCAGCTGAAAGAGCAGCTACAGGAAGCAAAAGATCAACTCAACAAAGAGACAGAGATTCTGAAAAAAAACCAGACAGAAATCCTTGAAATGAAGGAAACAATAAACCAAATAAAAAACTCAATGGAAAGCATCACCAACAGACTAGATCATTTAGAAGAGAGAACCTCAGACAATGAAGACAAAATATTGAATCTTGAAAATAAAGTTGTCCAAACACAGAAGATGGTAAGAAATCGTGAACTGAACCTACAAGAACTATGGGATGTCATGAAAAGACCAAATTTAAGAACTATCGGGATTGAGGAAGGCATAGAGATACAAATCAAAGAAATGAACAACCTATTCAATGAAATAATATCTGAAAATTTCACAAACCTGAAGGACAAAATGGCAATTCAATTACAGGAGGCGTACAGAACACCAAATGCACAAAATTACAGCAGATTCACACCAAGACACATTATAATGAAAATGCTTAATGTACAAAATAAAGATAGGATTTTAAAGGCTGTGAGAGAAAAGCAACAGATTACATTTAGGGGGAAACCAATACGGATATCAGCAGATGTCTCAGCCCAGACCCTAAAAGCTAGAAGGGCCTGGAACAATATATTTCAAGCTCTGAAAGAACATGGTTGCCAACCAACATTCCTATATTCAGCAAGGCTAACCTTCAGATTTGAAGAGGAAATAAAATCCTTCCATGACAAACAAAAGTTAAAGTAATTTACACATAGAAAGCCTGCACTACAGAACATTCTCAGCAAGATATTCCATGAGGAAGAAAAGAACAACATAAGTCATCAAAGGGAGGAACTATCCTAAAAGAAAAGTCAATTAAAGGAGAAACCAAGTCAAGTTAAAAACCAAAACTAAGCTAAAATGACTGGGAATACAAATCATATCTCAATAATAACCCTGAATATTAACGATCTAAACTCATCAATCAAAAGACACAGACTGGCAGACTGGATTAAAAAGAAAGAACAAACAATATGTTGCCTTCAAGAGACTCATCTCATAGAAAAGTACATCCACAGACTAAAGGTGAAAGGATGGGAAAAAACCAATCATGCACACGGACTCAGTAAAAAAGCAGGGGTTTCCATCCTTATATTAGATAAAGTGGATTTTGAGCCAAAGTTAGTGAGAAGAGATAAAGGAGGACATTTCATACTGCTTAAGGGAACCATAAATCAAGAAGACATAACAATCATAAATATTTATGCCTCAAACAATGGCCCATCCATGTACATCAAACAAATCCTTCTCAATTACAGGAATCAAATAGACCACAAGACAATGATTCTGGGTGACTTTAACACTCCACTGTCACCAGTGGACAGATCCACCAAACAAAAACTGAAAAAAGCAATCATAGAACTCAATAACACAATGAATAACTTAGACATAAGAGACATATATAGAATATTCCATCCATCAATGAGTGAATACACTTTCTTCTCAGCAGCACATGGCTCCTTCTCTAAAATAGACCACATGTTATGCCACAAAGCAGTCTTTAGTAAATACAAAAAAGTAGAGATACTACCTTGTATTCTTTTGGATCATAATGTAATGAAATTAGAACTCAATGACAAAATAAAAAACAGAAACTACTCCAGCACCTGGGGACTAAATAATATGCTATTGAATGAAGAATGGATAACAGAAAGCATCAGGGAGGAGATAAAAAAATTCTTAGAGGTAAATGAGAATGATAATACAACATATCAAAATCTCTGGGACACTATGAAAGCAGTACTAAGAGGAAAATTCACTGCATTGAGCGCATTCAAGATAAGACTAAAAAGTCAACAACTCAATGACCTAACCTTACATCTCAAAGCCCTAGAAAAAGAAGAACAGAACAACACCAAAAGTAATAGAAGACAGGAAATAATTAAAATCAGAGCTGAAATCAATAAAACTAAAACAAAAGAAACAATTCAAAAAATTGACAGAACAAAAAGTTGGTTCTTTGAAAAAGTAAACAAAATAGATAACCCTTAGCCACACTAACAAAGAGAAGGAGAGAGAAAACTCAAGTTACTAAAATTCGTGATGAAAAAGGAACTATCAAAACAGACACCATTGAAATAAAAAGCATAATTAGAAGCCACTTTGAAAATCTATACTCCAATAAAATAGAAAATCTTGAAGACATCAACAAATTCCTAGAGACATATGATCCTCCCAAACTGAACCAGGAGGACATAGACAATTTAAACAGATGAATTTCAAGCAATGAAATAGAAGAAGCCATCAAAATCCTACCAACCAGGAAAAGCCTGGGACCAGATGGATTCTCAGCTGAGTTCTACAAGACCTTCAAAGAAGAACTTACACCAATACTCTTGAAAGTATTTCATGAAATAGAAAAGGAGGGAACCCTTCCAAATTCATTCTATGAAGCTAGTATCCCTCTGATACCAAAACCAGACAAAGACACACCTAGAAAAGAAAACTTTAGGCCAATATCCCTGATGAATATAGATGCTAAAATCCTTAACAAAATTCTGGCAAACTGCTTACAAAAACATATTAAGAAGATAGTGTACCACGATTAAGTGGGTTTTATCCCAGGGATGCAAGGTTGGTTCAACATGTGGAAATCAATAAATGTAATTCATCACATCAATAGACTTAAGGTTAAGAATCATATGATTATTTCAAAAGATGCTGAGAAAGCATTTGACAAAATACAACATCCTTTCATGCTCAAAACATGAGAAAAATAGGAATGGTAGAAACATACCTCAACATTGTAAAGACTATTTATGCTAAGTCCACTGCCAACATCATTCTTAATAGAGAAAAACTGAAAGCATTCCCTTTAAAAACTGGAGCAAGACAGGGATGCCCACTGTCACCACTTCTATTCAATATTGTGCTGTAAATGCTAGCCAGAGCAATTAGACAGATCACAGAATTTAAATGTATACGAATAGGAAAAGAAGAACTCAAGCTGTCACTATTTGCTGATGACATGATCCTATATTTAGAAGATCCAAAAAACTCCACCAGGAAACTTTTAGACCTAATTAATGAATTCAGCACAATAGCAGGATAAAAAATAAATACACATAAATCAAATGCACTTATCCACATAAGTGATGAATTATTTGAAAGTGAAATGAGGAAAACAACTCCGTTCAAAATAGCCTCAAATAAAATAAAATACTTGGGAATCAATCTAACAAAAGAAGAGAAAAACCTCTACAATGAAAACTAAAGAACATTAAAGAGAGAAACTGAAGAAGACCTTAGAAGATGGAAAGATCTTCCATGTTCTTGGTTAGGCAGAATTAATATAATCAAAATGGCCATACTTCCAAAGGTACTATACAAATTTAATGCAATTCCAAAAAAAATTCCAATGACATTCTTCATAGAAATAGAAAAAGCAATCATGAAATTCATATGGAAGAACGAAAGACCCAGAATAGCCAAAACAATCCTGGGCAGGAAGAATGATGCAGGAGGTGTCACAATACCAGACCTTAAACTCTACTATAGAGCATTAGCTACAAAAACAGCATGGTACTGGCACCAAAATAGACAGGTAGACCAATGGTACAGAATAGAAGACACAGAGACAAACCCACATAAGTACAGTTAACTCATACTAGACAAAGGTGCCAAAAACATACAGTGGAGAAAAGACAGCCTCTTCAACAAATGGTGCTGGCAAAACTGGAAATCCATATGCAATAAAATGAAATTAAACCCCTATCTCTCACCCTGTACAAAACTCGAATGAAAATGGACCAAGGATCTAGGAATTAGACCTGAGACTCTGCCAAATAGAAGAAATAGTAGATCCGAATCTTCTTCATATTGGCTTAGGAACAGACTTTCTCAACATGACCACCAGATTGCAAGAAATAGAAGGAAGAATCAATAAATGGGAAGAATTCAAACTAAAAAGCTTTTTCTCAGCAAAAGAAACAATCAATAATGTGAAAAGAGAGCCTACAGAGTGGCAAAAAATCTTTTCCACACACACTTCAGATGGAGCACTTATCTCCAAAATTTATAAAGAACTTAAAAAACTTTACACAAAAAATACAAAGAATCCATTCAATATATGGGCTAAGGAACTGATATGAAGAAGTGCTCATCATCTCTAGTAATTAGAGAAATGCAAATTAAAACCACCCTACGATTTCATCTAACTCCAATTAGAATGGCTATTATCACGAATACAAGCAACAATAAGTGTTGGTGTGGATGTGGGAAAAAAGGCACACTTGTACATTGCTGGTGGAGTTGCAAATTGGTGCAATCACTCTGGAAAGCAGTATGGAGATTCCTCAAAAAACGTGAAATGGACCCACCATTTGACCCAGTTATCCCACTCCCTGGTTTATACCTAAAGGTCTTAAAATCAGCAAAGTATAGGGATGCAGCCACGTATCTATGTTCTAGATGTTCAATTCACAATAGCTACATTGTGGAACTAACCTACATGCCCTTCAATTGAAGAATGAATAAAGAAACTGTGGTATATATACACAATGGAATATTAGCCATAAAGAAGAATAAAACTATGGCATTTGCTGATAAATTGGGTAGAGTTGGAGAATATCATGCTAAGTGAAATAAGCCAAGCCCAAAAAACCAAAGGCTGAATGTTTTCTCTGATAAGTGAATGCTGATACATAACAGGGGGAGGTGGGTGGGTTATGGGGGGGATAAGAAAAGAATGGAGAAAGTATATGGATGGTGTAGAGGAAAATGGGACGGGAGGGGGTGAGGGAAGGAAAAACAGTAGACTGAGGCAGACGGTATTACCCTATGTATATGTAAGATTACATGAATCGTGTGAATCTACATTGTGAAAGAAAAGATATAATCCCTGCTGTATAATCATATCAAAATGGGTTCTCCTGTCATATATAATTAAAAAGAACCAAAGAAAAAAAATTCAATGGAAAGCATCACCAATAGATTAGATCACTTTGAAGATAGATTTTTGAGACCTTGAAGATAAAGTATATATCTTGAAAATAAAGTTGACCATAAAGAAAAGATGTTAAGAGACCATAACCAGACTATTCAAGACTATTCAAGACTATTCAACCAGACTATTCAAGAAATCTGGAATACTCAATTCTCAGATCAAATCTGAGAATTATTGGGGTATGTGAATGATCCAAAATACAAAATAAAGGAATGCACAATATTTTCTACAAAACAATAGAAAATTTTCCAAATCTAAGGAATGAGATGGGAATTCAAATATGAGAGGCATACAGAATTCAAAATAGACATAATCAAAACAGATCTATTCCAAGACTCAGTATACTGAAAATACCTAACATACAGAATAAGGATAGTTTTTAAACCTGCAAGAGAAAAATGGCTGGTCACATTTAGAGGTAAATCAATTCAGATGTCATCTAATTTCTCAGCCCAGATCCTAAAAGCCAGGAGAGCTTGGAATAATATATAACCAAGCTCTGAAAGAAAATAAAATAAATAAATGCCAACCAAGATTAAAATAAATGCCAACCAAGATTATAATACCCAGCAAAACAAAGCTTCAGAATTGAAGATGAAGTAAACCCTTCTGTGATAAACAGAAGCTAAAAGAATTCATAACCAGAAAGTCTGCACTGCAAAACATACTCAATGAAACATTTCACAAAGAAGAAATGAAAAATAAAAATGAAAACCAAGATAGGGAGGAATTACACCAGAAGAATAGTCAATTTAAGGAGAATCAAGTCCATTTTAAACATTACAAATACATCAAAATGGCACAAAATAAAGAGCTTCTCTATAATAACATTAAATGTAAATGACCTAAAGTCATCAATCAAAAGACATAGAGTATATAATGCTTTTGGTAATATGGCCATTTTGACAATGTTGCTTCTGCCTATCCAAGAGCATGGGAGATCTTTCCATCTTCTAAGGTCTTCTTATATTTCTTTCTTTAGTGTTCTGCAATTTTCATTGTAAAGGTCTTTACCTCTTTCATTAGATTGATTCTCAAATATTTTATTTTTTGAGGCTATTTTGAATGGGGGTAGTTTTCCTATTTCCTCTTTCAATGGATTCATTGCTCATGTATAGGAATGCTTTAATTTATGGGTGTTAATTTTATATATTTTGTCTCCACAATTCACAATAAATTTTCTGGGATCTGTTTCTTATGGTAAATCTTCATTAAAAGAGAATAGGCAGTGTTAAGTTTTTCAAGGTAATTCTCTAAGCTCTAGGCTAAGGTAGGCTGGACAGTTGCAGCTACTTGGTCCCAAGTTCTGCTTGACTTTCAGTTAATCCTACTGCTGCTCTCATATTTTTTATGGGTGCATTATAATTATATATATAATAGTGGGAATCACCATGCAATATTTGTACATGCACAAAACAATTTGCTCAATTTCATTTCTCAGTACCTTCCCTTTCCCTCCCCACTTCTTGCCCCCTGATCTGCTTGTTCTACTCTACTGATCTCCCTTTTATCATTATTATTATTTTAATTAACATATTATAATTATATATAAAAGCTAGATTCATTGTGGCATATCAGCACATGGACATAGTAGAATTTGGTAGATTTAATTCCCCAGTACTTCCCTGTGCCTTCCCCTTCTCCCTCCCTCTCAATTTCCTTCCTCTAAACTACTGAGCTCCCTTCTATATCCAGGAGATCCCTTTTTAAATTCCCTCTATTTCAGTTGGGCACGGTGGCACACGCCTGTAATCCCAGCAACTCGGGAGACTGAGGCAGGAGGATCGCGAGTTCCAAGCCAGCCTCAGCAACTTAGCGAGGTTCTAAGCAACTCAATGAGACCCTGTCTCTAAATAAAATAGAAAATAGGGCTGGGGATGTGGCTCAGTGGCCAAATGCCCCTGAGTTCAATCCCCAGTACCAAAAAAAAAAAAAAAATTCCTTCTATTTCCCTCTCCCTAGATTCTATGTATGAGAGGAAGTCTTTGTCCCTTGGCATTCTGAGTTTGTCTTAGTGCAGTTAGCATGGTCTTCTCTAATTCCACTCATTTAATTATGTTTAGACTGACCTCTGTCCTTTCTCTAGGGAACAAGACCCCTACCTGGCATTCCTCTTCATTCTAACAACTGGCTTCCAATTTGGTCCCCTATTGTATGAGTCTATACAAGAGACTTGGTTGCTTTGTCCTTTCTCTGAAGTTTAGGGAACCCCTTTACCTGATCCTGAACCTCTCTGACCTGGACTCCCAGTTACCATCAGGCCTGACTCCATTTTGCTTGCATTCTTGACAATTAGGACAGACACAAGGACTTCTCAGTTTTGAAGAGCTGACACCTCGTACAATGCCTGGCACACAGTAGATCCTCCACAGACAGTTGTCAACTGAATGAACAACAAATGAATGCAGGAGCTTCCTTCTCATTGACTGGAGCTGGGTTTCCTTCCGAGTGATATTTCCACTGGGCTCTCTCCAATATCAGCAGGGATTGGGGAGCTAATGTTCTCTTGTTAGCCTTGGATGAGTTATAGGAACAGAGCTTAAAGAATCATGGGATAGTTGGTGTGTCTTTAATGGGGCAGCTACACAGATTTGTACAAAGTGGGTTTCACAGTTTGAGCAGATCTGAAAGTCACACAATGCCCAATGTCTCCAACACCAGGTTCTGGAAGGCAGGCTAAAGAAGGCAGTTCTTTATTTTCCCCTCTCTAACTAATTTGCCCAGAGAGGGCCATTTTGTAACCATCCTCCCAGCGAGAGCATCTTTTTCTAACTTCACACAGTGCTCAGTGTGCTTGAAGAGCCCAGTAAGGTTAGGAATGACATGAAAGGAATGACCTCCTACAAGAACACAGTATGAGTGAGTATGGGCAAGTTCAGTTCTTCAGGAATAAGCATCTAGAAAGGAATGCATCTACTCTTGCCTTTCCTCCTCCTTATTTCAGGTAAATCCCAGTATCTTTCCCCTGTAAATTCATACTGACAGACAGACTTCATTGGAATTCAAAGGCAAGTGTGTAGCACAGTAACTGACTACCTTCGATGTTTCTTATTGTGTATTATATTAAAGTATCTTTTCCCAGGTAAGTGAGGCAAATGTTCTTAGACTTGGGAAAACCCTTGGAAGACTTTTGTAGAGAATTTCCTCCTGTGAGTCTCTAAGCTATATGTGAAATCTAGCTATGTTGCACCTGAGGAAAGACAGTATAGGAAGGTGGCTTGCTTTGCCCATATGCATATGCTTCTTAAAGGATCATCATATGCACATTCTGTGCAGTCTTAACAGATACATGTATTCCTCTACTCATAAATATCCTTTAACATAGTTAAGAGCACTGACATTGAAACAAGTTTGCTTGGATTCAAATCTTGGTTCCTTTTTTGTTGTTGTTCTTATTCTTGGAGATATATGACATCATAGTGCATTTTGACATATTTTACATATGTCAAGTAAGAATGACTTATTCCAGTTTGGATCCCATTATGTGTAATTTCACTGGTTGCATATTCACATACGAACATAGGAAAGTTATGTCAGATTCATTCTACTATCTTTCCTATTCCTATCCCCCCTCTCTTTCCTTCATTTACCTTTGTCTAATCCAATGAAATTCTATTCACCACCACCACCTGTTATTCTGTGTCAGCATCCACATCTCAGGGAGGATATTCTGCCTTTGGTTTTTGGAATTGGTTTATTTCACTTACCATGATAGTCTCCAGTTCTATCCATTTACTGGCAAGTGCCATAATATTCTTCTTTAAGGCCAAGTAATATTTCATTGTGTACATTTTTTTTATCCATTCATCTGTTGAAGGGCACATATGTTTATTCCATAGCTTGACTGTTGTCAACTGAGCTACTATAAACATTGATGTGGCTGTATCTTGGTAGTATGCTTATTATGAGTCCTTTGGGTATATGCCAAGGAGTGGAATGACTGGGTCAAATGTTGGTTCCATTCCTAGTTTTCTGAGGACTCTCCATACTGCTTTCCAGAGTGGTTGCACCAATTTGCAGTTCCACCAGCCATGTATGAGTGTACCTTTTCCCCATCATCCTCACTGACATTTATTGTTGCTTGCATTCTTGATAATTGCCATCTGACTGGAGTGAGATGGAATCTGTGTGGTTTTAATTTGCATTTCTCTCATTGCTAGAGAAGTTGAACACTTTTTCATATATTTGTTGACGGATCGTATTTCTTCTTCTGTGAAGTTCCTCTTCAGTTCCTTTGCCCATTTATTGATTGAGTTATTTTGTTGTTGTTGTTAAGTGTTTTGAGTTCTTTCTATATCCTGGAGATTAATGCTCTATGCAGGAGGCAAAGATTTTTTTCCCATTCTGTAGGCTCTCTCTTCACATTATTGTTCCCTTTGCTATGGAAAAGCTTTTTGGTTTGATACCATCCCATTTATCGGCGCTTGATTTTAATGAAGAGGGTTTTCTAATGAGGTCAACTTCCTGGTTGATGAAAGTGGAGAACCCAATCAGGCAGATATTTCCATTTTCATGCTCCTAAGCTTGGGTTCAGTCAAAAAACTAAAACAGATGTGTAGACACAAGGGGCTCCAATCACTAATAGTAAGGAGAGCATGGACAGGGGAGGAGATAAGGAAAGAAGGAAATTCCAGAGTCCATAAAAAGAATAGGTCAAAACTTCCCCACAAGACTCCAGACTCCACAGCATCTCTTCTTTGGAAAGTCTGTTTCTGTCACTTTTGCAATAAACCTCATGCTTGCTTGCTGTGTCCTGTTCTTCAATTCTTTACTGAACAGAAAAAACAAACCCAGTACCCCTAGGTGGTAACAGTAGTAATACACATCTGTCTAGCATTTAGAGAACAAACAGTTCCAATGGAAATGTCCTAGAGTGGAGATCACAGACTTTGATACCCTATTTGTGATGAAACCTGGGACACAAATGAGGATTAGAAGCTTTTAGGATGTATTTTTTTTGGTCAACTCAGCTGCAGGGTGATTGAAGTGGATTTGAATAATTCCTAAAGATAACCCTAAACCATAAGTCATCTTCTGCTTGTGCAAATTAGGTAAGGATAAATTAACACACTAACATATGGAGTCTATCTACAAAGTTTTCTTAAACACACTTTAGAAGACTGTTGCTAGAAATAAAAAAAAAACATAAAAAGGCTTATTTGAAGGCTTATTGTCACTCTGAATGTGCTTATTTTATTCATTTGTAATGAATGTTTACTGGGTGTCCAGTAAGTTCAGGGCATTGTGCTGGCACTGGGCATATTTTGATGAACACACAAGTGCTGGACTGGGGTGCAGCTCAGTGAGGGAGCACTTGCCCACACATGTAAGGCCCTGGGTTCAATCCCCAGTGATACAAACAAAGCAAAAACCCCCAAACTAAAACAGGGACAGTGCTCTCTCTCTCTTTAAAACCAGTTTTGAAGCCATATGTGGAAATCAGTCACATTGTTGACTGATAAGTATCACTAAGCCTAAGCTCATCAGGAAACTAGTCCTGGATCCCACCAAGAAGGAAATATTAAGCTACACATTTCTTAGACAATGTCCATAGCAGAGGAGAGCTTTCCCAACACAGCAGAAAATGCCTTTGGATGAGGCCTATGATCCCCTCTGTAGAATCTCATATTTCCTGAGCCTGATTTATGTTAATTACAATGATTTTTAAAAAATATTCTCTTTTTTTAATCCTTGGGAAAAAAATCTATGAAATAATTTTTGGAAGCTCGAAATTACATTATTTATCTGGTCCAGGTTTAAAAAACATTTCTGATATTTTTCTGCCAGCAACCAAGTCCTCTTTCCAAATGGAGGGGGGGTTTACTTCTGAAACAGTTCTTCCCTTTACATTACTTGGGAGGTGGGCATTATATCCTCAGAAAAGTAAACAAGCAACTAAAAACAAGGTGACTCAAGGAAGAGGAAGTATGTTTTTCTATCGAACAAAAGATTCTTTCAGAGAATGTGAAAGTCTTAACTGTGAACTTTCATGAATGTAAACACTGTTCAAATGGCAAGAAGAATTTCATCTATGTCTATAAAACATCACAAACCATAGTTCTTGTTCTATATGGCAGGCAGCAAAATCTTTTCTTCAAATCCTCTGCTTGTAGATCTACAAAAAGTTTTTATCATCTCAGAAAATACACAATTTTAATGACTTTCATAATAGCACTAATAGCACACAGATTATTGCCAAAGACAAGTAATATCATAAATTACAAATAGCATTTAGTCTTAGAGTCTTCAAGAATAAAGAAATGTTTTAAGAGATAGTTTAAAATATTATGTTGATGCTTTCCATTTTGTGTAAGAGTTTAAAACTTAGAGAGGCATTGATTTCTTTAGTTTCTATTATGATCACAGATTAGTTTAATATTTTGAATTGAAAGCAATAATATCAGTTACCTAAAATAAATATTTTCTCCACTTTGAAGTATTATTCTTTATAAACCATCTAGTTCAAATAAATTTAAAATTGATGCAGGTAATTATATTTATAAAATTTAATGGAGTTATATGCTAATAAACCAAATTATATAATTATTATAGAAATGCCAAAGGTCTTCTTCATCGATCTGCAGATTTCTCAGACATTTTATTGTCATATCAGCCCATTTCTTACAGCAGACAACCCCTGGAGTTCTTTCTTCTGTCACTGCAGGACTGTGCATTTCTAAGAAATGATCTATTAAGAGTGCACAACAGATCAGAGGGCTTTGAGATTTTATTTTAAGTTTCTATTAACAAATAATGAGTATTAAATTACATTGAGATGTTCTCCAGGCCCTGTGGGGTGGGGTGAGAGAGTCAAGGAGACAACAGGAGATGGGACAGGGTTTCTGTGCCTGGGTTCATCTTCTGTGTGACATCTACTCTTGTGCATCCACTTCCATGGATGTGAGTAAGGTCGGCTCTCCCAAGAGTACAAGGACACTGGAAATTGAAGGAATATGTCAGTCAAATCCCTGAGAAAAGGATCTTGTAGGTTTCTTAGAGCTCCAGGGATACAGGAGAGCCCAGAGGAATCCCTCAAGGATTTATTGCACGTGAAAGAAAAAGGCCTAACATTTAGAGAGGACAGTGGCAATTTCTGGAGACCACCCACAGCCATCCTGGGCCCAGCACTTCTGGAGAAGGGGCATGAGGATTCAGGTTCCTGGAAGAAGCTGATTTGGGCAGAGGAACTGGGGTTCAGCTATAAGAATAGTATGAAAAAAAAACCTTTTTAAAAAATTCCTTCTTCCTCAGTTCCCCTTTCTTAAGGAAAGGAAGAGTTCCAGAAATGCAGACCTGTCTTTTCAAGTTCTAGTTCTAATTCTGTTGTGAAGTAAATGTATAATTTCAAGTCTGTCATTAACTGGAGCTCATTTTCCTCACTGGGGCTGCCTTGTGATCTTTGAGATTCCTAAAGTTGATGATGACACAAAATACTAGCATATTCATATTAATATTTCCCACATTGAAATATGTTCTATGCATAGTTTATTTCATTTGTCTTTACAGCTACTCTTTTAACTCTTATTTTCTTTTAAGTCTTATCACTATCATTTTATCTGAAGAAATTGAGGCTTATTGAAGTATAGTAAGTTGCTCATGATCACATAGCTAGTACAGAGTGGAGCCAGAGTTCAAAGGCCGCTCTGTCTGGTTTCAGGACTGTACACTACCTCCATTCCATGATTTTCACAATAAGAAACAGGAATGAATCTTCTTTTTTTATGAGCACTTTTTGGGAACTGGAAGAATACACTAGATACAATATACAGCTTTGCTCATTGTGGGAGAGAAAGTTTGGCTCTTTCCCCCAGCTTCTGTGTGTCATACCTTCCTTCCTAGCATCTGGTTGGGAGAAATTGCCAATCTAATTGGTTATAGACCAGAACATCCACTGGCTCACACTTTATAAGCAGGCAGAGTCACTGTGCATTAAATGTGTAATTGGCCTCCTGGTGCTTCCCATGTTGGTGAAGTGAACTGACTGACATATGGCTTACCTCTTTAGGGAGATCTAGCTAGATTTGCACCTAGGAGTGACTGGGTTGGATCTTCTGCAGATGTGGCCTAGAGAGCATGGTAGGGAGGCAAGAAGCCCATCTTTGATGTTTAGGTACACATTTTTTTTCTCTGTTTTCTACTACTCCTGCATTGAGGGTAACAGGACTGGTTCATCTACTAATGAATGAATGCAAATACATTGGTAATTTGGCTTCCATTTGGCTAATCATCTTGATTCTTAAGTTCCCCTGGTTTGGAATCCTGTGGAAAGAAGGCATAAGCAGTAGTAGACATTCCTAGGTTCCAGCCTACTATCACCTGACATCCTCAAATCCCCAGGCTGCCTATGGCAAGTGCAGAGATTAATCAATAATTTAAAAAATACCAACTAAAGAAAACCCAAAACCAAATGGTTTCACCTCCAAATTCTACCAAAGATTTAAAAAATTAGTAACTACTCTTCACAAACTCTTCCAAAAAATGGAAAAGGAAGGAACACTTCTCAAGCAATTCTAGGAAGCCATTATTATTCTGATACCCAAACCAGAAAACCACACCATATAAGAACAATACAGATATATATTATACTAACATATATTTTTTGAGTACAGGTGTAAAAATTCTCAACAAAATAATGAATAGTGAACCCAGCACTATACATAAAAACAGGATTGCTCTTTATGACCAAGTGGGCTTTATCCGAAGTTGGCTTAACACATGAAAATCAACAAATGTAATAATCCACATCCAAAAACTGAAGGGGGGAAGCCACATTATCACCTTAATAGATGCATAAAAAACCCTTGACAAAACTCAGTATTCCATATTAAAAATGCTCAACATACTAGAAATAAAAGGGATAAAAGACAGTTATGAAAAAACCACAACTGATATCAGACTTAATGTTGGAAGACTGAATGCTTTCACCCTATTGAGAAAGAGCAAGAACAGGATGTTCATGCCACACCATTCAACACTGTACTGGAGAATCTAGCTAGGGAAATTAAAGCACCATATGGAAAAGAAAGAAACTCTCTTTATTTTCAAATGGCATGGTTTTTTATAAATAGAAAATCCAAATGGTTCCACAAAAAACTATATTAGAGCAAGTTCAGCAACATTACAGGATACATAAAAATTTATTGCCATATACTATCTATGAATAATCTAAAAATGAAATTAATAAAATAATTCCAATAATGATAGCATCAAAAAGAATTAAACAGTGCCAAACCAATACTCTGAAAACTGCAAAATCATCTTGAAAGAAATTAATGAAGACCTAAATAATTAAAAGGGCATCCATGTTCATGAATCAGAAGACTCAATGTTTATTGGCCATTTGTTTATCTCCTTTGGAGAAATACCTGTTCAAATCCTTTGTCCATTTTTCAATTGGGTTGTCCTTTTACTGTTTTGTTATCAAAGTTCTTTATATAGTAACAGTTATCGTATGGTTTGCAAATATTTTTTCTCTTTCTGTGGGATATATTTAGGTGGTATTAGGTGGTATTCCTCAGATTTAATATAATCCCTAACAATATCCCAACTGTCTTTTTTGTAGAAATTGGCAGGCTGATTCTATCAATCCTATGAAAATGCAAGGGACCTGGATCATCAAGACTTGTCGAAAAAGAAAACAAAGCTGGAGGACTCATGCTTTCTGGTTTTAAAACTTACTAAAAACTGTAGTAATCAAGACAATGCTGCACTGACATAAGGATAAAAGTAGACATCAATGGAATAGAGAGCCCAGAAACAAGTCCTCAAATTTATGGTCAATGGATCATTGATGGGAGTGTCAAGACAATTCAACCGGGAAATAAGAATCTTTTCACCCAACGTTGCTGAGGTAGCTAGATGGTCACAGGCGGAGGATGAATTTGGATTCCTGCATCACAGCATACTTAGAAATCAACTCAAAATGGATAGTAGACCTAAACATAAAAGCTTAAAATATAAAACTCTTTGAAGAAACACAGAGATAAATATTTGTGACCTTGAATTAAGCAATGGTATTTTTTTATTCATGACACCAAAAAGTAACCAAAGGAAAACTAGATAAACTGGGCATCAGCAAAATTAGAAATATTTATGTTCCAATGGGTACTATTAAGAAAGTGAAAATATATCCCACAGAAAGAGAAAAAATATTTGCAAACCATATGATAACTGTTACTATATAAAGAACTTTGATAACAAAACAGTAAAAGGACAACCCAATTGAAAAATGGACAAAGGATTTGAACAGATATTTCTCCAAAGGAGATAAACAAATGGCCAATAAACATTTAAAATGATGTTCAATATCATCATTATCAGGGAAGTGCAAACCAAAACCACAATGAGAGGCCACTTCACAGTCACCAGGATGCAATGAAAAGAGGAAAGGTAACAAGCATTAGCAAAGGCATGAAGAAAATGGAATCAACACCCACTGCCAGCAAGAACACAACACTGCAGCTATATTAGAGAACATTCCAGCAGTTCCTTCAGAGGTTAAACATCAAGTTTCCATATGACCCAGTCATTCCACCACAGATGTACAATCAAAACAACTGAAAACATGCTCATAGAAAACCATGCACATGAATGTTCATGGCAGCCTTATCTGCAATAGCCCTCAAGTAGAAGCAACTCATATTTTCATGAATGGATAAACAGAGGTAGTAAATCCATACAAAGGAAATAGAATATTGGTACATGCTATAACATCAATGAACCTTAATATTTTGGTAAGTGAATGAAGCCTTCACAAAGAACCACATATTATAGATTTCATTTATGTGCAATATCCATAATGGCAAATCCTTAAAGACAGAAAGTAGACTAGGGGTTATCTAGGGCTGGGGAGAAGAGAATGAGGAGCAACTACTTATTGAGTCAGACTTTCTTTTCAGAATGATAAGAATGTTCTGGAGTTAGCCATTTCCATGAGTTGTTTATTCAAAGAAGCATCTCACCTTGAATCCCTAACACCAAACATTGCCGGACATTAGGCAGGTTAATTTAAAAAAAAAAAGATTTTTGATTTGCTAGGTGTAATATGTACCAGGGCCTAGGAAAAATAAATATGAAGAAAACATAGTCCCTATGTTCAAATATTTTAAAACCTTGTAAAGAGAATAGGACAATTGCACAAGTAATCTGAGGTAGGTTGTGATAACCACCATACAAACATAATGTGTGCTGGAGTCAGGAGGAGGAGCAGGAGGAGGAGGAGGAGGAGGAGGAGGAGGAACAAGAAAAGGACCACTATGATGACAAGGACAGATCCACTTGGGAACGGGAGGTGGGGGTGGTGGAGGAGGTAGCATGTGGGATGGACCTTTGAAACCGGATGACTGTGATTGGCAAGAGGAATTAGGGGGTTGCAGAAGGGAGTGTATCACAGATGGGATCTACTGAACAGAAGTGCAGGGGAGGGGCAGGATGGGCTATGTAGGGAGTAGGGAAGGAAGGCGAACCCTGGCAGGCTGGGGGGTGTTGGTGGAAACTGAATGCGAGGAGGAGTGGTTCCCATTGACAACACCTTAATTTCTGAAGGTTTTTGGTCAAGAAGGACATGTTCAGAGCTACTATTTATGATGCTTGAATTTAGCAGTTTATGTAGAATAGATTAGAAGAGGAAGACTCTAGACCCCACAACTTCCCTGGTTAGCCAAGGGTTAGGTTGTCAATGGATAGGGTGAACTACTATTCTCTGTAGTTACTCAAGAATACTAGGTTGATCACCCCTAATCTAAAAATCTATAATCTGAAATATGAAGTTCTTCAAAATCTGATTGTTTTTAGCACTATCATGACCTCCCCACGAGTGGAAAATTTCACATTGGACCTCTTAAACAGGCCACAGTCGCAACTCAGGTGCACTAAAAATACTGTATAAAATCAGGCTGTGTGCAAGGTGTATATGAAACATAAATTTCTTGTTTAGATTTGGGTCCCATTCCCCAGGCACTTCATCATGTATATGCAAATATTCCAATATCCAAAATCCTAAAAACTTCTGGTCCCAAGTGTTTCAGCTAAGGGATATTCAACCTATATAATAAGATGCAAAAGAATAAATGGATTCGTGCATTACAGTGATAATCATATATTCTTCGTTTCCTGTGGGATAGTTCTATTTTGTGTTTCTTCATGAATATCTTGAATGCAGATTTTTTCATTAATACTTTTGCTAATTTCATGCATGGTATTGTTAGTATTTAACATGTTTATCATTTTTCCTTTCATCGTATAATTTCCAAAGATTCACTGTTGAGGGGGGAATGCACCTCTAACTTTATGATTCTTAGTGGCAGAATAGAATTTACTTATGGTAGTAAGACATATCAAACCACAGAATTTTATTTTATTAATTTTTGTGGTATTTGGGATTGAATACAGAGACTTGCATCTGCTAGGTAAACATTCTATCATTGAGCAAAATCCCCAGACCCAAACCACCATTTTAGAACTAGAAGAAAATATACCAAAAGTTTTATGCTCATGTTTGTGTCCACATCTCAGAAGGATCACATCCTACCACTGGTGGGAACTCACATATTAGAGACAAATGAAAACTATCATCACCACAAGTGTTGTGCCGTTACAAAATTAGTTGAGACAGGAAAGAATCTAAGTCCTTGGACCATTCATTCTAATCTGTGTAAGTTATGAATAAAATATTAATTTTAACCCCCAGAGAGTTATTAGATATACTTAACAAGTTCCTAAATTTAAAAATTTATTTCAGTGGTACTTCTGTGCATTTTAAAATGAGTTCCCTGTACTCTATAATCTTTCTCCCATTTGTTGCACAGATTTATTTTCATAAACAATATCACACATTGATGTACTTACACTTTACATTTTATGAAACACCTAAGCATACGTTAACTCATTTGGCTTTCATAACTATCCTGTGAGATTGCTGCTATGGTGAATTTCATTTTAAAATGGGGATATGAAGCTTTTAAGGGGTTAAATGACTCACTGAGGCCACAGGACAGAACTGTGAATCAAACTCAGTTCTGACCACTGGTTCACATCTGTTCGTTCAATAGCCACAAACTAACCAGTGTAGAAAAATAAAGGGGACAGGGTAGATTAATCTGACTTCTTTGTCAAGTGAGGCAATAGTCAGAAAATAATGAGTCCAATTACAGAAACAAAAAATTCAGCCTTCTAGAAAACACCAAAGAATGTCCTAGCTTTTACCATCTCTCTGTGAGACTTCTCTAGAGCTTTAAGTAACCAAATTGATTATACATTCTTTAATTGATTCACTGATGCACTAAGACTTTATTGAGCACCAACCAACCAGGTGTCAGACAGTGCTGGGGGTACGAGCCACAGTGGGACATTAATTCTGGTCTTGGGGAGCCTGCCCTTCCAGCACACGTCAAGGTGAGAGATCACAGTGTAGTAAGGATGTGGGATGCCAAGCAAGAATGGTGGTGCCCTTCTCAGACAAGCTGGAGCCTCAGAGGGCTTGGAGAGACACCAGCCCTCGGTCCTGCAGGAGGAGAGAGTGGTGTGGGCTGTCCAGCAGTGGACAATGTGAGGGAAGGCATGCCAGGCCCAAGAGTGCATGTTGAAGGGCTGTGTGGACAGTGTTCTAACTTCATTCTTCTCATTCTTTTTCGAACCATTTTGCGTTGTTACTCAAAAAGTGCAGAAAAATAAAAACACTCTGGGCTGGATTCGATTTTTTCTCCAACAATTAATATAGTTCTGCTGCTGCCTGTTGTGACTTGAGCAGCATATAAGTAAATGTATCTGATATACTCGGGAGAGAGACATAATGTTCATCCCTTCATACCTGTAAAATAATCTGATATATTTGTGGTTATTACTGTCTTTATTTCCCCCTCTTTCCTTACCTCTAATAGATCCTACTTTAAAAATTATATTAGATGAGGTAGAAAGAAGAGGGGGCTGGCTCCTCTTTTTGACTTTCCTATTCTAAACCAGAGTTAGCACACTTTTTCTGTAAAGGACCAGATAGTAAATGTTTTACTTAGTCTTTGTGGGCCATATGGGTCTTTGCTGAAATTAACTCAGCACTGACCTTGTACTGCAGAAGCAACCAGAGAAAATACTGTGGGTGGGGGGCTGTGTTTCAAAAAAACTTCATTCATGGATGCTGAAATCTGAATTTCATATCATTTTCATGTGTCACTTTATACAGTCCTTTGATTCTTTTCAACTGTTGGAGATTTGAAACTTTTAATACTTTGTAGGCCCTACGAAAACAGGTGCCACAATTTGCCAGTTCTGTTTTAAATATATAGCATCTTCAGAACCTATGAGAGTTTGCAGAGCAAGGAAGCAAAGTCAGCAACACAGCAATTTTGAAAAAGTTTACAAGAGAATGGAGCTTAATTTCTTGAACGTGCTCCCACCCTAGTCAGAGGAAAAACTGTGGGTCCTACTTTGCCATTCCCCCCAGCCTGAAAAAAATCCAACATGCTGTCAAATTTTCATATTAATGAAATTTCAGTCTTCTCTTGAAAATTAGAGGCTAAGGCTAAATTGGGCCAGTGGGGCCTCCTGTTCACCTGAGCCCCTCCTGGCATGGGTCCTCCATCTACATTGCCTACACACACACTGATAAGCATTGGGTCTGAGTTCTATTGGCAAAGAACTTCTGTACCCTTCTGTAAGAGTACAACCTCCATTTGCTTAACCAAATGTTCAAAGTTAACACTGTCGCTTCTCTAGGGTACCTCCATTAAAATAGTCTTTTGGTGCTAAGGAAGCCATCTGATGAAAAGAAACACAAACATGGGCTTGAGTTAGAGACTGAGGAAAACATCTCAGCCTTGGGTACCATAAGCTCATGGCCCACAAATGATGGAGGCAGGAGATGAGAAGTAAACCTTGGATCAACAAGCCTTCCTTTATGCTGCAGTGAGGTCCATGGATCAGGCAAGGGAAGGCCCATTTTCTGGGTATGGAGCTGGCCCCCCAGTTACAGAAGAGTCTGGGTTTTATAGTTTCATTGGAGTTGCAGACATGCAGTTTTGACAGTCAGGGGCTAATTGCACAGGTTAGAACTTTACGTTAGGAAGGTAGTTGTAGAAAGGTCGAAACTCATTATTATCTGGGGAGATAGGAGTCCAGATCCGGAGGGATGAGTACTCAAATCTTGCCCATTGCTTTTCTTTGGGATCCATTGTTTCCCAGAGTTTGAATATCTGCTGTGCCTCCATTTAGGGCTAATTTGCAATGGGGGAAGGTCAAAGTCCTGGGCTCAGCATTCAGTATTTCCCCTTTCCTTTAGGGTCCATTGTTATTAGGAAAGGGTGCCCTGGGAGAAGTTTAATGTTTGGCCAATTTTACCACCCTCCTCCCGAGCCACATTGTCCCTCCATTTTTCTTTGAGAGCTGTCTTGTAGGAATATTATTTTCCATAACCCTTCAGGTACACGACTTAACTCTAACCTCAGAATGGGAACAGTAATACATACACCTGAAGTGGTGGCTGTAATGATCAGATGAGAGAAGCAGCTAGTGCCTAATAAGTGGTCAATAAAAGGAACGAACTGCTGGGATGGAGAAGTTCTTTGTCGTGTATTTTTAATGTTCTGACCTTGTCTTCATTGTTGCCTTCGGTGGAAGCACCTGAGGATCAGTTTATCATTTGCCTTGTATTACAGAAAAAGAAATGAAGGCCCAGAGAGCTGAAGTAACAGCCAGTGATATCGGGATGGGAATCTGACTCTTGGCCTGGGGAGATTTCCCCGTGCTCTGCCATCTCACTGAAAGTTCTGAATTCTTTTCATAAAAGACTTTCATTTGATGGTCAAAGGTCTCCTAAAAGAAAGAACATTGACCCAAGACTTCTGGCTAGCCTACTGACTGTATTTTTAATTATAACACTGAAATATAGTGAAATGACAAGAATTTGTCAGTAGTTGCTGGAAGTTCTCAAACTTGTCTGAAATATTCCTGTCCTAAGCTCACTGGGACCCTCCTGGGGCTAGCAGAAATAATAACTCCAAATGAGCAAGAAAAATCTGGAGCAATTTAATGCTTAAATATAACAGGATACATAAGTACCAAATAACATAGTAAAAGTCATTATATTATTTTAATCAATGACCAATGCCTAGAGGAAAATATTTCTCTCTCTCTAACCAAATGAGACTACTACATTATAAGGGATGCTTTTCTTAGTCTTCTTTCATCATACAACTGTTATAATGAAGAAAAATGCTCAATTTAAGTGGTGGCTATATTATCTTAGATCTTTATGGGTTTTCCTTCAATATACATGAGTTTGAACAATAGAGCATTCTGGACTGAGTGTCTCTAGAATGTATAGGAGGGGTAAGAGTCCTCCCAAGGGGATGGTTCTGAATCTTCTTCCAAAATGTCTCTTATCATTTTGTAAGCTCACAACCAAACTGGTGGGAGTGCAGGCGTGAAGACACAGTAGAGAGAAGCTGATGAGCTGCACATGCATGGTCAGGGGCTGTGCACATCCATTCAAGTGGGTGGGCTAACTTAGTGAGCTGGATAAATGGAAGTTAGAATGCTCCTTTTGTATTACCACATTAGCCTAAGTAATAGTCAATGCTAATCTGCCACCAAAGAAATGGTATAGATACCCATACTGAATATTAGGGACAAAAGTAACTGGATTTTCTTTTTGTGCTACAAAGAAAGTATTTAGAAATGATGGAGGCCTGTCTAAAGGACAGAGAACTGGCCTGAAGGGACTCCCACTGGCAAAATCTGAAATAATTTGAGCATCAGAACAAATAAGGTTAGCAATATACAAGAGTCTATTAAATGAGACAGAAACCCATGAGGTGATATTAATAAAAAATGGAGAAGAGAGGGCAATTCCTTACCTTAGAATGCCAACTAATTAATATGGAAGGAGAAGGGTGGAAACAGAGAAATCATCAGGGGAAACCATAGGAGTAATAATTGATTCAAGCAAGAATCATCAATGAATGATAAAACTAATAGATGAAAGGTCAGTGAAACAAGATATTTAACAGTTTTGCAATACATGTATAAGTTATAAAGGGAAATGATACTAATTTCGCAGTAGAGAAATAAAGAGTAGAAAACAGCTTAACCAAATGTTGAAAGTTAACACTGCCTGTAATGAGAGAAACTTACACACTTTATCACCTAATAAGACACACTGAGAAGAACACAGCACTTCTGTGATATTCTTGCCAAAGATGCATAAACTGAATCTAAAGTGAGCAAATGTTTGATGAGCCCAAATCAAAGTATGTTTTACAAAATAATTGGCCTAACATCTAAAAAAAATCAGGGTCATAAATATGCTTACACATATATCAACATTTTCATATTCTCTCCATCTGACCATTCTTTTTTTTTTATTCATTTAATTTTGATCCATTGAACACAATGGAGTACAGCTATTGTTTCTCTGGTTGTACACAAAGGAGAATCACATCATCTGTGCATTCATACATGTACACAGGACAATGATGTCTGTCTCATTCTGTTATTATTCTTACTCCCCCACCCCTCCCATTCCTCTATGCTATCTATTCTTCCTTCATTCTTGCCACCCTTCCACCCTGCATTATGCATCATCATTCACTTATCAGAGAGATCATTCGGCCTTTGGATTTGGGGGATTGGCTAATCTCACTTAGCATGACAGTCTCCAACATCATCCATTTACCTGCAAATGCCATAATTTTGTTCTGCTTTACAGCTGAGTAATATTCCATTGTGTATATATACCACAGTTTCTTTATCCATTCATCTACTGAAGGGCATCTAGGTTGGTTCCACAATCTAGCTATTGTAAATTGAGCAGCTATGAACATTGATGTGGCTGCATCACTGTAGTAATCTGATTTTAAGTCCTTTGGGTATAGGCCAAGAAGTGGGATAGCTGGGTCAAATGGTGCATCCATTCCAAGTTTTCTAAGGAATCTCCACACTGCTTTCCAGAGTGGCTGCACCAACTTGCACTCCCACCAGCAATGTAAGAGTGTACCCATTTCCCCACATCCTCGCCAACACCTGTTGTTGCCTGTGTTCTTGATAAAAGACATTCTAATTGGGGTAAGATGAAATCTTAAGGTGGTTTTGATTTGCATTTCTCTTATAACGAGGGATGTTGAACATTTTTTCATATCTGTTGATTGCTTGTAGATCTTCTTCTGTAAAGTGTCTGTTCATTTCCTTGGCCCATTTATTGACTGGGTTTTAGTATTCTTGGTGTAAAGATTTTTGAGCACTTTGTAGATTCTGGAGATTAGTGCTCTATCTGAAGTGTGTGTGGCAAAGAGTTTCTCCCACTCTGAAGGCTCTCTCTTCACATTGCTGATTGTTTCCTTTGCTGAGAAAAAGCTTTTTAGTTTGACTCTATCCCAATCATTGATCCCTGCTTTTATTTCTTGCACTTTGGGAGTCATGTTAAGGAAATCTGGTTCTAGGCCAACATGATGGAGATTCAGACCTATTTTCTTTTCTATTATGTGCAGGGTCTCTGGTCTAATTCCTAGGTCCTTGATCCATTTTGAGTTGAGTTTTGTACAGGGTGAGAGATATGGGTTTAGTTTCATTTTGCTGCATATGGATTTCCAGTTTTCCCAGCACCATTTGTTGAAGAGGCTGTCTTTTCTCCATTGTATGTTTTTGGCTCCTTTGTCAAGTGTGAGATACCTGTATTTATGTGGGTTTGTCTCTGTGTCCTCTATTCTGTACCACTGATATACCTGTCTATTTTCATCCAACCATTCATGAGGCAGATTCCTGTTTTACTTGGAGACCAACCTGAGCTGTATTCCTACCATCAAGCCAGAGGTGTAATAGAGATATACAGCTGGTTTTTAAGCGTATAATTATGGACTTCAAAGGGAAATTAAGAGAGCCCAAGTTAAAGTAACAGCTACTACTGATTGCTGTGAAACAGTCCTTAAACATTGTTAAGGATTCTGTTGGCTCACCTCACCCAAACTAGACTAGAACCTGTTCGTTTCTGATGTTATATCAGGTTTTCTCTTTCTGGGTGGTCTTGGTTGATGACACAAAGGTAGTATACTCGATGTAATGCTGACACATGATCCAGTGCAGCACTTTCCCCTTTGGCTAATGCAAACCTTTTTAAGTCTCAGATTTTCCTGCTAGGGCTTTACAGATGTTGTTCTTTAAGGAAAGGATTATTCAACCCATGCCAGCAATGTGAAATGTAAGCACTTTAACAGTCCTGAATGTACTTCCTAAAGCAAATATCTAAACTAATGAAAATTATCCTTTTTTAGGGGGAAAACCCACTGAATCCCCATGACACCATAGGGTTGTCAGGGAAGACCTGGCTATTTCTTCAGAACCCTGGAAAGTCCCATAAGATGACTGCACTAGCATGCTTATTTCTGTCCTACATAGAGTTGGAAAATTAGGGAATATTTCTTTAATTTCATTCCAGAAATTAAGTGAATGATAACATTAATGGATGCTAGATCACATTGGCCTAATTACCCAATTGCATTTGGTAAGGATCATTTCTCATGAACATTGTGATGACTGCAAAACAAAATATACTGGTAACAGTCCTGGAAGGTAAAAACTCCTATCTGGAAGAAAGATCATCAGCTATCACCTGAAAGAGGCTGGCTCTAACTGTCGAAAACACCACAATCCCCACCCCTCCAAAAAAACCCCATCTTTTACATATTCAGTATTGGGTGGGGGAGGGGTTGTCTTCCATCCCTATTTCCTAACTGTGTTTCAGGTGAGTGGGACTAATGCAGACCTCTCTTATCTCCCACTCTAAGAGTGAAGACACTGGCCGGGGTCTGACCTGTTGGGTTATTCTATTCCTTTAGCCACAGTGATTGGCTCAGAGGTGGGCATGTAACCTGGCCAACCTACAGGAGCACTCTGTTGAAATTACAGGGAGAGACGAGCTCCTTCTGTTGGAACTGCCAGTTATGAGAACTATGTATTGACCAGAGCTACCAGGGCCACTCTGCCACTTGATTGAGAATTGCATTGTGACCAGGAAGCCACCCTAGAAAAAAGCATGGCAGAGAGGAGAGAGAACAGGTATCATGACGCATGTTCAGACTTTGGTTTGATCTGTGATGTAGGTCCTGGAACTTCCTGGTTCTGTGAGTCAAGGTACTCCCTTTTGTAACTTAAACTACTGTAAGATGAATTTTTGTCACTTCCAATGCTCCTGATAAACTGATTTCATAATACATCTGAAATAAGATATTAGAGAAAGGTATTGGAGAAAGTTATTCTTTTAACTAGCAGCCTACCCCTCACATTCCACATTTAGTCTCTGGAGTCATAGGTGACACACAACTTGGCTGCATCATGAATCAGGATTACAATCAGCACAAAGATCTGATCCTGAGAGACCTACTAAACAGAGTCCGTGGTGAACTGGACCAAAGAAAACAGGGTGTAGGAATGGGCAATTGGCTGAATTATTTTTTAAGTCAAAATAAATTTGGGGCCTATTGAGTTAAACAAAATTATAGAGATTTTACAGTAGGAAGTCTCAAAATCAGATATTTACTAGTCATAATTTTATCTCTAAGAGGCACCTAAGCTTTACAGTGTTTCCCAACAGCATAAACATGGATTCTTATGTAGAATGCCTCTGAGAACATACTTGAAAAAACATCAGGCTGTCTGCATTTCTAAAAACAGTGTGTTTTGTTTGGTCTCAAGCATTTTGCCTGTCCTCTCTCTTCTCCTTGGCATCTGACCATTTTCCCTGTGGTAAGGATTTTCATAACTCTCTCACTTGCTTGCAGCTCTAGTTGCTTATTCAATTACTGGCTGAACTCTGCCATCAAACTATCCCCCATTACCTCATACTTAGTGTATTCAAATGCCTGAGCCCTGTCTCCTCTCCAGCTTTCCGGATTCCTCTGATACTCTGCCATTTGCCAAACCCCAAACTAGAACCATCTGTAACATCTGCCTCCATGGCCCACACTCAGTCAGTCTCCATCAGCTTGTACCCAGTCATTATCTTGGCCTTACAGTTGCCCCATTTCACTGGGGGTTCTTTCCCCCATTATCCATCTCTATTAAGACCACCTTCCTAATATAAACCTCAACATCAACTTTTCATATTCAATGAGCTTCAGCAACTCCCAATCTTAGGGAACCTGAAAACCTCACTGGGCTTTCACACATCTACTTTCTCCTCTGCCTGTGGCTCCTTATTGAATCACTGCCCAAGGAGATCCTGCTTTCGTCAGGTTTATCTTACAATAGGCTAAAGGATGCACTGATGACAGACCAGGGTTGCCTGGAAGGCGAGATTTCTTGGCTTTTATAAATGCCATGTCAGCAATTCTGTGCTGAAACTAACTGATAGATACCCTGTTTTCTCGAATCTCCTAGTCTATGTGTTTCTAATGCTCAGACCCAGACTCACCCCCATGCCTTAGCATGAGCTCAGCTTCCTCCTTGGGGTGGTTGGTGTTGAGCCTGGATTTGCCCATGGGGCTCTGTGCTTAGCTGGATTTACTCCCTGTTCCTGTGGCAAATGCTCCCAGGTCATTACTGGATTAGTGGTTGTCCAAGCCCATGGCACAAGTCTTCCTCTTATTAAGGAAACACATTGTGTTCATTCTTTCATGTATGTTTGCAGTCATATTTTTTTGGAGTACAATGCTGGAATGATTTTCCCTCTTCTTTTAACTATCTAAATACATCTATTTAAAGAGTCAAGCCTAAACTTCATTTCCTTTGCGTAGATAATTCATTGGCACAGACACCTCTCTTATGAACCACTACAGCACAAAGGCCAAGATTCCCCCGTTTAACATTGAACTATACATTGCTTGGCACTCGCTGTTAGTTCATGATTATCAGTCTTATCTTCCCATTTACAAAGAATAAGCTTCCCAAGAATACAAACCATGTTTGATATTCTGGTATTTCCCCATAGGTCCTCCTTGGCAGGTCCACAGTTAGTGCTCCCCCAGAACAAGCTGGCTGATTTTCAAAGCACTCAAATATCTATTGTTTGTCCAGAACCTCTTTAATTCAATAGATGACAACCTGCCAAGGATATAGCTTGTATCACCATCTTCTCCCTAGGAAATTGTGGTTCATTAATCTTCCTGGAGCTAGGCCTAGATTATAAACTCTGTTGTTACATGGTTATAAATAAACTAGATATACTGGGGTGGGGGAATCAACAGAATTTTAAAGAATTGAGATTCTAATGATAAAGCCATAGACTGTAAATATGATGACATGACAGAAACACTTATCCACCAAGAAGGTATGATGACAAATGTGTAATTACATATTTTAGTAATTTCCTTACATATTTTGGTGCTGGGGTAAGTGCTCTACCCCTGAGTTATACTTTCTGCCCATGTGATTATATTTGGATCTATAGGCATCAATTGTTGCTTGGGACTCCTGGAAGTCTATTCCCTAGTACAGAATTTTCATTGAGATTGTACTTAAAATTTATTCCTATACAGATGATCACTAATTCGCTGTTTTAAAATGTCACATATAAATGCCAGTTATTTCATGAGTTTAAAAACATGACTAGAATAAAGTGAAAATGAAATCATGGGAACAAAGCAGTTTGGGAAAGAAAAGCAACCTTTAAGTGGATGCGATGCCACTTCCTCTAGGACAGAGAATCCAACCTAGTTTTCTGGCTTTGTGCCCCAGCCAGACTTCTGCTCTGCTCAGCAGCTCAAAGGCTTCACACTGCTACTCTAAATATAATGACCTTTTTCTCTTTGAGCCAATTTTTTTTTTTGCAGTTTTTAGATGCCAGCAGAGGGCACTGGTACTCTGATATTGAGCTACATAGACTATAAAAGAAATATGTGGGCTGCGCTCCGCCTGGAACATAAGCAATAATTATACTGGGGAGGACCCATTCCCATACCTTCATCTTCCTACCAAAAAATTCTGCAGAGGTTCACAAACCAGTTCTAGAAAATCATTTTAATTCCTGTCAGGCCTTGTTTTTTGGTATCATTTTGATGTATGCTCCCTCTAAAATACATATGGAGATTTAATTGTCATTGTAACTATATTAAAAAGTGAGATAGTTGAGAAATGATTAGGTCCTCAGGGCTCTTCTCCAATGTTACATAGGAGGGTAAATTTATCCCTCTTTTGTCTCTTTGTCATTCTATCTTAGGTCATCTAAGGACCTAATAAGGGCACCACCTGGGAACCAGAATTGCCAAACCCACTGGTGCCTTGATATTGGACTTCCGAGACTCCAGACCACTGAGCCAGTAAGTTTCTGTTCTTCAAACAGAAACAGTATTCTGTTAAAAGAGCAAAAATGGACTGATATGTCTGTTTAATCACTTGTATTAGACATTAATTTTAAAAATAAATTATGCATATATATGAACAATTGAAAAACTTTAGTACTGTTTTAAAATCTATATTCCTTAAACTGAGGGTAGAGATCACTAGGCAGGAGGAAGGTTTGAAACAATTTCTGGAAAGCTGATCAGTAACAATGATATCTATCACAACCTTGGATATCAACAGGGCACAGAAAGGTGAGTTCTTTTCTCACCTCTTTGGGCAGAAACATATAAGAAGGTGGCTGCAGGTAAGAAAGATACCCTTAAAAACAGACCAGGGCTGGGGATGTGACTCAGTGGTAGAGTATTGCCCAGTATGTACAAGGCCCCTAGGTCTGATCCCCAGCACCACACAGACACACACACACACACACACACACACACACACACAGAGTAGATCACTTTACCACAGAGAAAATTAAAAAAGTAAAGTAAGTTACTTAACCTCTGTGATTCAATTCCATCCTTGAGAAGAAGCCACCCTATTCCCTATTTCTTAACCAGGAAAAAGGACTCCTAAGAGTTACTATTAGTTCTTTTTGTTGTTGTTCTTTTTAGATATACATGACAGAAGAGTGTATTTTGACATATTATACACACAAGGAGTATGACTTATTCTAATTAGGATCCCATTCTTGTGGTTGTACATGATGTGGAGTTTCACTGGTTGTGTATTCATATAGGAACATAGGAAAGTTATGTCCAATTCACTCTACTGCCTTTCCTATTCCCATCCCCATCCTTCCCTTCATTCCCCTTTGTCTAATCCAATGGACTTCTATTATTCTCTTCCACACCCTCCCTTGTTGTGTGTTAGCACCCACATATCAGAGAGAACATTCTGCCTTTGGTTTTTTGGGATTGGCAAATTTCATTTAGCATGATAGTCTCCAGTACCATCCATTTATTGGGAAATATTTTAAGTTCATTCTTCTGTATGGCTGAGTAATATTCCATTGTGTATATAATAGCACATTTTCTTTATCCATTCATCTGTTGAAGGGCACCTAGGTTGGTTCCACAGTTTAGGTATTGTGAATTTAGCTGCTATAAACATTGAAATGGCTGCATCACTATAGTGTGCTGATTTTAAGTCTTTTGGGTGAGACAGGTGGGTCAAATGGTAGTTCCATTCCTAGTTTTCTGAGCAATCTCCATATTGCTTTCCAGAGTGGTTACACCAACCTGCAATCCCACCAGCAAAGTATGAGTGAACCTTTTTATCCCACATATTCACCAACATTTATTGTTTGTTGTATTCTTGATAATTGCCATTCTGACTGGAGTGAGATGGAATCTCAGTGTGGTTTAAATTTGCTTTTCTCTTATTGCTAGAGAATTTGAACATTTTTTCATATATTTGTTGATGGATTGTATTTCCTCTGTGAAATTCCTATTCAGTTCCTTTGCCTACTTATTGAGTTGTTTGTTTCGGTGATTTTGCATTTTTTATATATCCTGGAGATTCACCTAAGGTAAAGGAAAGATTTTTCTCCCATTCTGCAGACTCACTCTTCACATTATTGTTTCCTTTGCTGTGAAGAAGCTTTATACTCTGATACCACCCTATGTATTCATTCTTGATTCTACTTCTTGCACTGAGGAAGTCTTACTGAGGAAGTCGGTGCCTAAGCTGACATGATGGAGAGTTGGGCCTACGTTTTCTTGTAATGGCACAGAATTGCTCATCTGATACCGAGGTCCTTGATGCACTTTGAGTTGATTTTTGTGCAGGGTGAGAATTCATCATACTACATGTGGACTTCCAGTTTCCCCAGCACCATTTGTTAAAGAGGCTGTCTTTTCTCCAATGTATGTTATGGCACCTTTGTCTAGGATGAGATAGTTACATTTATGTGAGTTTGTCTCTGTGTTTTCTATTCTGTTCCATTGGTATTCATGTCTGTTTTTGTGCCAACACCATGTCATTTTTGTTACTATAGCTTGGTAGTATAATCTAAGGTCTGGTATTGTGATGCATCCTGCTTTGCTTTTCTTGCTAAGGATTGCTTCGACTATTCTGGACCTCTTATTTTTCTAAATGAATTTCATGACTGCCTTTTCTATCTTTATGAAGAACATCCTTGGAATTTTAATAGGAATTGCATTAAATCATTATAGTGCTTTTGGTAGTATAGCCATTTTGACAATATTAATTCTGCCTATCCAAGAACATGGGAGAGCTTTCCATTTTCTGAGGTCTTCAATTTCTTTAGTGTTCTGTAGGTTTCATTGAAAAGGTCCTTCACCTCTTTTGTTAGATTGATTTCCAAGTTTTTCTTTTTTGGAACCGGGGTTGAACTCAGGGGCACTCGGCCACTGAGACGCATCCCCAGTCCTATTTTATATTTTATTAGGGACAGGGTCTCACTGAGTTGCTTAGTGCCTTGCCCATGCTGAGGCTGGCTTTGAACCTGCGATCCTCCTGCCTCAGCCTCCAGAGGACTGGGATTACAGGCGTGCGCCACTGCGCCTGGCTTTTTTTTTTTTTTTTTTTTTTTGAGACTGATTCATCATTGGAGTATACGAACACAATTGATTTATGGGTGTTAATTTTATGTCCTGCTACTTTGCTGAATTCATTTATGAATTCTAGAAGCTTTCTGGTGGAGTTTTTTTTTGGGTCTTCTAAGTATAAAATTATGTCATCAGCAAATAGTGATAGTTTGAGTTCTCATCCTATTCATATCCATTTAATTTCTTTCTTTAGTCTAATTGCTCTGGTGAGGTTTTCCAGGACTATGTTGAAGAGGAGTGGTGAAAAGAGCACATCCCTGTATTGTTCCAGTTTTTAGAGGTAATGCTTTCAATTCTTCTCCATTTAGAATAATGTTGGCCTTGGGTTCAGTCTATATAGTTTTTACAATGTTGAGGAATGTTCCTAATATCCCCAGTTTTTCTAGTTTTGAGCATGAATGGATGCTGAATTTCATCAAATGCTTTTTCTTCATCTACTGAGATAATCATGTGGTTCTTGTCTTTAAGTCTACTGATGTGATGAATTATATTTATTAATAACCTATGTTAAACAAACCTTGCATCCCTGGGTGAACCCCACTTGATTATGGTGTGCTCTCTTTTAAATATGTTTTTATGAGATTTGCCAGGATTTTATTAAGAATTTCTGCAACTATGTTCGTCAGGAATACTGGTTGATATTTTCTTTCCTTGACGTGCCTTTTTCTGGTTGTGTTATCAGGGTCATCCTGCTTCATAGAATGACTTCAGAAGGGTTCCCTCCCTGTTTCATGGACTAATTTGAGGAGAATTTGTATTAATTCTTCTTTGAAGGTCTTATAGAACTCAGCTGAGAATCCATTTGGTCCTGGGCTTTTCTTTATTAATCGACTTTTGATGGCATCTTCAATATATTTGCTTGAAATTGATCTGTTTAAATTTTATGCCCTCCTGATTCAATTTGGATAAGTCATAGATCTCCAGAAATTTGTCAATGTCTTCATAATTTTCTATTTTATTGGAGTACAGATTTTCAAAGTAGTTTCTGATTATGGTCTGAATTTCAGTAGTGCTTCCTTTTTCGCCAAAAATTTTAGTAATTTGAGGGTTTTTTTTTTCTCTTTTTCTTCATTATCTTGGCTAAGGGTTATCAATTTTATTTATTTTTTCAAATAACCAACTTTTTCTTTTGTCAAATTTTTTGAATTTTTTTGTTTCAATTTCAGCTCTGATTTTAATTATTTCCTGTCCTCTATTGCTTTTGGTGTTGATTTGTTCTTCTTTCTCTAGGGCTTTGAGATGTAAAGGTAGGTAATTTATTTGATGATTTTCTATTCTTTCAAAGAATGTGCTCAGTGCAGTGAACTTTCTTCTTAGAACCACCTTTATAGTGTCCTAGAGATTTTGATATGTTGTGTTGCTATTCTCACTTAGCTCTAAGTATTTTTTAAATTTCATCCCTGATTTCTTCAATTATTCATTGGTCATTTAATAGTATATTATTTAGGGGCTAGAGTGGTGGTTCAGTGGTAGAGCCCTTGCTTGGTATGTGGGAGGCCCTGGGTTCAATCCTCAGCACTGCATATAAATAAATAAAAGATTCACTGACAACTAAAAAATGTTTTTTTAAAAGTGTATTGTTTATTCTCCAGATATTAGAGTAGCTTCTATTTTTATTATTGATTTCAAATGTCATTCCATTATTCTCTGATAAAATGCAAGGTATTATCTCTGTTTTTTGTATTTTCTAATAGTTGCTTTGTGACCCAAGATATGGTCTATTTTAGGGAATGATCCATGTGCTGCAGAGAAGAAATTATATTCAGTCATTGATGGATGAAATAATCTATATATATTAAGTCTAAATTATTAATTATATTTTTTAGTTCTATATTGTCCTTATTTAGTTTTGTTTAGAAGATCTATCAAGTTGTGAGAGAGGTATGGTAAAGTCACCCAGTATTATTGTGTTGTGGTCTATTTGATTCTTAAAATTGAGAAGCACTTGTTTGATGTACGTAGGTGCTCCATTATTTGGGGCACAAATATTTGAGTGTTATGTCTTGTAGTATGAAATGGCCTTCTTTGTACCTCTGATTAACTTGGTGTTTAAGTCTACTTTATCTGATGTGATTATAGGATCCCCTACTTGTTTATGAGATCCACTCTTTTACTTTCAGTCTGTGGATATTTTTGCCTATGAGGTGAGTCTCTTGGAGACAACATATTGTTGTATCTTATTTTCTTAATCTGATCTTCTAGTCTATTTCTTTTGATTGATGAGTTTGGGCCATTTACATTCAATATTGTTGTTGTTACTATTATTATTATTTTTCACACCATTCATGTAATCATACATGTACATAGGGTAATAATGTCTGTCCCAGTCTACTCTCTTTCCTTCCCCCACCCCTCCCACCCCACTTTCCTCCACATTATCCAGAGTTCCTCCATTCTTCTCTTGCCCCCCTGCCACCTTCCCATTACATATCATCATCCATTTGTCAGAGAAAACATTCAGCCTTTGTTTTCTGGGGATTGGCTTATTTCCTGTAGCATGATATTCTCCAACTCCATCCATTTACCAGGAAATGCCATAATTTTATTCTTCTATCACATTACTAGTTCCTGTTTTTAAAAGAGACATCCAACTGGGTAGATGGTATACACCTGTAGTCCCAGGAACTTGGGAGCATAAGGAAGGAAGATTCAAAGTTCAAGGCCAGGCTCAGCAACCTAATGAGACCTTAAGCAATTTAGTGAGACTCTGTCTCAAAATGAAAATAATAAATAAATAAACAGGCTGGGGATGTGGCTCACTGGTAGAGCACCCCTGGATTCAGTCCCCATACCAGGAAATAAAGGTGTCCATTCTTTCTAGAACTTTCTGTCTTTTTGGAGTGGGAGGCCTCCTGCATAGCTGGAACTCTTTCACTATCATACTGGGAATTAATTACATTTACCTCTTCCATGGCTAAAACCATTCCTGCACCCATGTCTTCCTATTTCTTGGCTCATGTCCCCCTTATGAGACATATCATATAGTGCGTCATTTTCTAAGAAAGAATGCAAGTTTTTTAGATTTGCACACTGGACAGTGTTTTTACAATGTTTTCTACCTACATATGTGATTAACAGCGTAGCTAGGTATAAATTTTGGTTTGGAAACGATTTTCCCTTTGGCTTCCAATGCTGTTGAGAAGTCCAGTGCCATTACGATTTCTACCACATTTTATATGACCTGTTTTCCACTTTCCTGAACTTAGATTTCATCATTGCTTCATTATCTACGGGGTTCTAAAATTTCAGGTGGATATGTTTTTTCCATTTGTTGTACTAAAACCTGTTGTTCAGTGAAATTTTCTTAAATTACTTTTTGTGTTCTTTTCTGCCCTCTCATTTTCTCTTCCTGGGTTTTACACAAGTCACATAAAATCTTCCTGTCTTACTTCTTCTATTGTAACTTTTTTTTATGTTTTCTAAGTGTTCCCTAATATCCATTACCTTATTGAGGTTTTTGTTTTTTTTTAAACTTCAGCTACCACTTTTTACTTTTCTAGAGATCTTCCTTTTTCTTTGAAAATTCCTACAGTAAAATAGTATCTATTTTTGGTTTTTGATTATAGTATTTTTTTTTTGCCTGAGAATATCAATTGTCCTTTTGTGAAATGTTTTCCTGCTATCTATGCCACCTCTATTTTTCAAAGTTTCTTTTTTTTCTGTTTGGTTTGATTTCATCTTTTGTATAATAGATTTCCCATTAGTATTTAAGAATTAGGTCTAAAAAAGTGGATTTTTTTGTATGAGAGTGGGGCTGTTCAGCAGGTATGTCTCTGTAAAGTTTTAGGGGAAGAACCTTCTGATGTTAGCATCACATAGTCTCTTCTCTTGGGCATGTTATTTTCCAAAAAGGATTTTTCTAATTTCCTGTAATGGTTTAGATGTGAGGCATCCCGCCAAAGCTCATGTGTGAGGCAACGCAAGAAGGGTTATAGGGGAAATGATTGGGTTATGAGAGCCTTAATCCTATCAGTGAATTAGTCCCCTGTTAGGAATTGACTGCTGCTGAGGGAGGTGGGTCATTGGGGGTGGGTCTTTAGGGTTTATATTTTGTCTGTGGCAAAGAGAAAACTCTCTCTGCTTCCTGTTGCCATGCTTCCAGCTCCTTTCCTCTGCCACATACTTCCATGGTATTCTGCCTCACCTCAGGCCCTGAGGAATGGAGTTGGCCACCTGTGGACTAAGAATTTTTGAAACCATGAACCCCAAATAAACTCTTCCTCCTCTAAAATTGTTCTTGTTAAGTCTTTTGGTCACAGCAACAAAAAAGCTGACTAAAACAGAAATATAGATGCCAACTTCCTTGGATCCAAGTAAGAAAATTTTATCTCTTCCTTGTATGGTCTCACTCCTGCCCTGTCCTAAGCTGTAGGAGTCTCCATAATAGCTCCTGCCTTTTGTATGGAGCACAAGGTAGAGGAGAAAGCCTAGATGCCTAGGTGCCACCCACACATCAACTTTCAGAGCTACATAGTGCCTTCAAATCCTAAAGTTAATGAAGGCTAAAAACTAAACAAGAAAAGCTAAGAAAGACAGCACAAATTTGAATTGCTTTCTACTGTTCTCAGGACTCAGCTCAATGATGTGTATTTTTCTGTGCTGGAGATTGAACCCAGGGCCATGTGTTTGATAGGCAAGCACTCTACCAACTGAGCCATATCCCCAGCCCTGGGTCATGATTTAATGTTGGGTAGGTAAAGAATTTCTGTAGCCCAATATGACTTAAATCCTATGTTTCTAATTTTTGTAGTTTGTTGAGTACTCACTCTGTTCCAAGCATTAATCATAAGTGCTTGCTGGACTTCATAAGGTTCAATGGTATTATCTTTATGATTAGAAAATGAGGTTTTGAAAGAAAAGTCATTTGTCAAAGATCACATAAAATGTTTAACAGGAATTTGGAGCCATGTATGACCCAAATTCCAAGCCCTTAAACAATATACTGTATGGTTTATGAAGGAAATCATATTTGTAAGCATTGTGATAAGGAGGTTTATTTCTATAACCATTGTGGTGTATTAATTATACATAGAATGCACCAAACAAGTTCAGCATTGTAAAAATTCTAGACCCATTCAATATGAATATATTCATTGCATTTGGCATCTCAATTTATAATATATTCCTGAACTAATTAATTTTCCTTGTATTCTTAATTTTGCTAAGATTGCCTTTTTATTTACTGATCATATGGCTCAACAATATGCACTGGGGATATGCTAATATACAAAATAATGATCTTAAAACTTGAAATATTGATCTTAAAGCATAAAATCAATAATGATCTTGAAGCATAAAATTAATATTTATCCAACATAAATAAATAATAGCATAAATCAAAAGGACCTAATAGACATCTACGGACTATTTCATCCCCAAACAGGTGAATTTACCTTCCTCTCAGCATATACCATGCGCTAGATCACAATGTAAGTCTCAGCACATACAAAAAATTCAGTATGATTTCATACATCCTATTAGACCACAGTGGTTTGAAACTAGAAATCAATAGCAAGAAAAAGAATAGAAACCACATAAACACAAGGAGGTTAAGCAATATTCTTTTAAATGAGAATGGATTAAAGAAGAAATGAAAGAAATCAAGAAATTTTTAGAAACAAATGAAAACAAAGATACAACATATCAAAATCTCTTGGCAAATATGAAAGCAGTACTAAGAAGATAATTTATTGTATTGAGTGTCCTACATCAAAAAAGGAGAAAACCTGAATAAATAAGTTTATGCTCCGCCTCAAGCCCTTAGAAAAAGAAGAACAAACTAATCCCCCAAATCAATAAGACAGGAAATAATTATAATTAATTATAAAATTGGAGCCAAAATTAATGAACTTGAGAATAAAAGAAACAATACACAGGATCACTGCAACAAAGAACTGTTTCTTTGAAAAGATAAATAAGATTGATAAACCCCTAGCTAAACTCACCAAAAAAAAAAAATATATATATATACATATATATATATACAGAGAGAGAGAGAGACACGCGTGCGCAGGCGGGGCAGGGGAGAGGGAGAGAGAAAGCTTGAATCAACAAATTGCAGATGAAAAAGAAGATATCACCAAAGGCACTTCTGAAATCCAGATGATCATTGGAAACTATTTTGAAAATTTATACTCCAATAAACTACAAGATCTAGAAGACACTGACAAACTTCTAGAAAAATATGACCTGCTCAAATTGAGCAAGGAAGATATCAAAAACCTAAATAGAGCAATATGGAGTAATAAATTGAAATAGCAATGAAAAGCCTACTAACAAAGAAAAGGCTAGAACCAGGTGGATTGTCAGCTTATTTCTACCAGACCTTTAAAGAAGAACTAATACCAGTCTTAAATTATTCCATGAAATTGAAAGGGAAGGAACACTCCCAACTACATTCTATGAAGCAAATACAACCCTGATACCAAAACTAGACAAGGACACATTAAGAAAGAAAACTACAGACCAACCTTCCTGATGAACATCGATTCAAAAATCCTTAATAAAATATTACCAAACTGCATTCAAAAACATATAAGATAATACACTATGACCAAGAGGGCTTTCAAGGGTTCCAAGGTTTCAAGGTTCCAGGGTTTCAAGGTTCATTCAACATATAGAAATCAATAAATGTAATTCATCTTATAATCAGATTAATAACAAGAACCTTTTGATTAGTTCATTAGGTACAGAAAAAGTCTTTAATAAAATACCATTTATTTTAAAAATCCTGGGGAAACTAGGAATAGGAGGAACTTACCTCATCATCATAAAGGTTATATACAACAATCCAAAGCCAACATAATACTGAATGGAGAAAAACTGAAAGCTTTTCCTCCAAAATCAGGAACAAGACAAGGATGTTCATTCTCACCACTTCTATTAAATATATCTCTCAAAATTCTAGCCAGAGCAATTAGGAAAGAAAGGAAATTAAAGGGGCACAAATAGAAAAAGAAGTCAAACTGTCATTGTTTGCTGGACATACTATACCTAGAGGACTGCCCCCCCCCCCAATTCACCAGATGATTCCTAGAGCTGATAAATGAATTTACCAAAGTAGCAGGATACAAGATCAACACTCATAAATCAATAGCTTTTCTATAATCCAAAAGCATTTAAGTTGAGCAAGAAATCAGGAAAACCATCCCCTTTATAATATTCTCAAAAACAAACAAAACAAAAACAAAAAACCTGGGAATTTATCTAACCATGTAAGTGTATGTAAAAATTATAGAATTATGGAGAAATAAACTGAAGATGACCTTAGAGGATGGAAAGACCTCCTATGTTCTTGGATAGTCAGAATTAATATTGTCAAAATGGCCATACTACCAAAAGCAATACACAGATTCAATGTAATCACCATCAAAATACCAATGACAAATACCATGTTATTCTTCACAGAACAGTCCTTAAATTCATTTGGAAGAATAAGAGACCAAGAATAGCCAAAGCAATTCTAAATAAGAAAAATGATGCAGGAGGCATTACTATACCCAATCTTAAATTATACTACAGAGCTATAGTAGCAAAATTAGTATGGTATTGGCATCAAATTAGACAAAAAGACTAAAGGAGCAGAATGGAAGACACAGAGACAAACCCAAATTTAGACAGCCATGTGATACTTGACAAAGGTTCCTAAAATATATGTTGGAGAAAAGGCAGCCTGTTTAATAAATAATGCTAGGCAAACTGGATATCCATGTGTAGAAGAATGAACTTAGATACCTATCTTAAACCTTGCACAAAGTCAAATCAAAATGGATCAAAGTCTTAAGAATTAGACCAGAAAACCTGCAATTGCTAAAAGAAAACTTAGGATCAATGCTCTATTATATAGATGAAGGAACTGACTTCCTCAACAAGGCCCCTAAAGTTCAAGAGATAAAACCAAGAATAAATAAGTGGGATGCCATCAAATAAAAAACTTCTGCAGAGAGGACAAAATGATTAAGAGTGAAGAGAGGAACTTTGGAGGGCTGGGGTTGTGGCTCAGTGATAGAGCACTTGCCTACCATGAGTGAGGCACTGGGTGTGATTCTCAGAACCACATACAAATAAATAAATAAAATAAAGGTCCATCAACAACAAAAAATTTAAAGGAGAGAGAGGACCTTTGGAATGGGGAAAAAAAAATTTGCCCACTGATCGAGGAATTACTATTCAGAATATATAAAGAACTTAAAACTCAATGCCAAAAAAATAATAATAATAACCCAATCAATAAATGGACAAAAGAACTAAACAGAAATTTCTCAAAAGAAGAAACACAAATGGTCAACAAATATATGAAAAAATGTTCAACATCTCTAGCAATCAGGGAAATGCCCATCAAAACTACCCTAAGATTTCAGCTCAGTCCAGTCAGAATGGCAATCATCAAGGATACAATAATAATAAATGCTGTCAAGGACATGGGAGAAAGGTTATACTCAGATTTTTTGTGGGACTGTAGGTAAGTACAACCACTCCACAAAGCAGAGTGGAGATTCTACAGAAAAACACACACACACACACACACAAAAGCAAAATTAGGAATGCAACTGTTATATGATCCAGCTATCCCACTCCTCAATGTTTGTCCAAAAGAACTAAAATCAGCATACTATAGTGATATACCCACTACCATGTTTATAGCAGCACAATTCACAGTAGCCAAATTACGGAATCAACCCAGATGCCCATCAACAAATGAATGGATGAAGAAAATGTGGTATATATAAACAATGGAGTTGTACTCAGCCATAAAGAAGAATGAAATAATGGCATTTGATGATAAATGGATGAAAATGGAGAAAATCATGCTAACAGAAATAAGCCAGACTCAGAAAATCAATGGTTGATATGTTTTCTCTCATATATGTATAAGCTAAAACAAAATAAGGGAAAGAAGGCAGTTGGGGAGGGGATCAAGTATCATAAAGATATAGGGAAGGTCAAGTGGTAGAAGTAGGATGAGAAGGAAATACGAATGAAGGGTAAGGGAAATAAATATGGAATGAATATGGAATGCATCTAACAGAATTACGTTATATAGGTATATAAATGTACCAAAGAGAATGTCTCCTTTATGTATATGGGAAGTACCAATCAAACATATATAAAACTAAATAATTCATAAGTGATGCATCCTCTGAGAGAGAAATTAGGAAAACTACCCCATTCACAATAACCACAAAATAAATAAAATACTTGGGAATCAATCTAACAAAAGAAGTGAAAGACCTCTACAATGAGAACTACAGAACACTAAAGAAAGAAGTTAAAGAGAATCTGAGAAGATGGAAAGATCTCCCATGTTCTTGGATAGGCAGAATTAATATTGTCAAAATGGCCATACTACCAAAAGTGCTATACAAATTCAATGCAATTCCAATTAAAATCCCAATGATGGACCTCATAGAAATAGAGCAAGCAATCATGAAATTCATTTGGAGGAATAAGAGATCCAGAATTGCTAAAGCAATCCTTAGCAAGAAGAGCGAAGCAGGGGGTTTCACAATACCAGACCTTCAACTATACTACAGAGCAATAGTAACAAAAACAGCATGGTATTGGCACCAAAATAGACAGGTAGATCAATGGTACAGAATAGAGGACACAGAGACAAACCCACATAAATACAGGTATCTCATACTTGACAAAGGAGCCAAAAACATACAGTAGAGAAAAGACAGCCTTTTCCCAACAAATGGTGCTGGGAAAATTGGAAATCCATATGCAGCAAAATGAAACTAAACCCATATCTCTTACCCTGTACAAAACTCAACTCAAAATGGATCAAGGACCTAGAAATCAGACCAGAGACCCTGCACATAATAGAAGAGAAAATAGGTCCGAATCTCCATCACGTTGCCCTTGGACCAGATTTCCTTAACATGACTCCCAAAGCGCAAGAAATAAAAGCAGGAATCAATGATTGGGATAGAGTCAAACTAAAAAGCTTCTTCTCAGCAAAGGAAACAATCAGCAATGTGAAGAGAGAGCCTTCAGAGTGGGAGAAAATCTCTGCCAGACACACTTCAGATAGAGCACTAATCTCCAGAATCTACAAAGTGCTCAAAATCTTTACACCAAGAATACTGATAACCCAATCAATAAATGGGCCAAGGAAATGAACAGACACTTTACAGAAGAAGATCTACAAGCAATCAACAGATTTATGAAAAAATGTTCAACATCCCTCGTTATAAGTGAAATGCAAATCAAAACCACCTTATGATTTCATCTTACCCCAATTAGAATGTCTTTTATTAAGAATACAGGCAACAACAGGTGTTGGCGAGGATGTGGGGAAAAGGGTACACTCACACACTGATGGTGGGAGTGCAAGTTGGTGCAGCCACTCTGGAAAGCAGTGTGGAGATTCCTTAGAAAACTTGGAATGGATCCACCATTTGACCCAGCTATCCCACTCCTTGACCTATACCCAAAGGACTTAAAATCAGATTATTACAGTGATGCAGCCACATCAATGTTCATAGCTGCTCAATTCACAATCGCTAGATTGTGGAACCAACCTAGATGCCCTTCAATAGATG
>JAJEJO010053141.1:7648-20611 GCA_020662805.1 Glaucomys volans | reverse complement strand
AGAGACTGTGTGTATCCTGATCACAATGATCACAATCATCAAGAAAGCAATGCAGTTGTAAACACATAAATAAAAATGGAATGATTTTGGAAAAGGATCACCTATCTGCTACTGCCAGAATGCTACATTCAATTAGAAAGCAAGGTGCTATATTCATGACCCAGTGTTTTAAGGTAGTATACATCTCTTGGGCCTACTTATAATCTGTTTAATAGTCAAAACACATAAGATGAACAGAAGCAATAACACAATGCTAGTTATCTATCATGCACCTCAAAGGATTCTTCTAAGGAGGAAGAAAGGGATTGAACAGAGATACTGCAAAGCACAAAAAAAGGGGCCTTAATTCCAATTGTGAGCCTATCAACTATGACTTGAAATTAGCAGTAGATATAAGCACCAAAGTCAAAGCATAAAAAGCTTAGACCCAAATGCTTTGAGTATTATAAAGTCCTATTTATAACTTTCTTGTCTTACATATGACATCTATGTAAAGAAATGTTCACACTGTGCTGAAATATTGCATTTGCTTTAAACCACTATTTAAGGAACACAGGTAGAGTGGAAAAAAGTACAAGCATACTTTTACTTGTCCCAGGATGGGACTTTTGGAAAGACTTGTCTGTCTCAGATATGGTAAAATGTTTATAGACAAACATTGTCTGTTACAGCCAACCAGTCAGGAAATGCTTGCTTCTGTGATGCTCCAGGCTGCTTCATAACTGGAAACAAAAAACAAAACAGCAGGCATTGGGCCAGAGTCTACAACATGCGATGATAATCACAGGAATTGTCAGCAGAGTATAAAGTGCAATTTAGATATGATTCAGAAGGCCAGTCAGTGATTAACGAGTACCAAACAGCTGGTTCTGTCCTAATAAATCTGAGGATTAAGGAAGGCTTGTACCCACCATTTCCCCTTCACTTCCCACGCACCTGACTGTCCTCAGCCAGTGTCATCCTAAATTAAACTATACAGCCACTCAAGAGGACTCATGGTGACCTCTTTGAAGTGGTACTACCTATTTTCTGTGCCAAAACCTATGTCTCTTAAATTATAGTATGTGAAGGGTAGAATATGAGCATTTTCTGATTTCATGGTATTAACCAGCATCCTGTGACTTCAAAGACCCATCACAAGCAATATCCTCAGATTTTGTTAGTGTAAAATGTGTAGTGCTCAGTTTAAGACCGGATTGAGGCTGGATTTCCACTATTAAGTATCCATAACTAAACACAGAATTACCACCGACTTGTATAAAGTTGTTCTCATTCAGTTATTTACAAAATAAAGCAAAGAGATAAAATTTTGACTCTGAGAAGTGATCATATTACTAGTAATAGCAACTAAAGTGCCTTTAATGTAGGCTATTATGGGCTAGAGAGGTGTGACAGATTTTGGAAGGTCTGAGGATAGAACTTTCTCAATGTCAAGAAACCACTCTGTGTAATGTAACTGACCTGTTCTAAAATGAGAACAATGCTAGTTTCCATGTGTATTCTACAAGAGGCCCATTAATACCTAACACAGAATTTCAGGCCATTGAAGATGATGTTTTAGGTAGGAGAAATTTGATACCCTAAATCCCCATGTAGGATGCCCATCATCCAGGACCACATTACATGAATGTGGTGATGAGCAATGATATGCAGTGAATTAAACCCAATAGTGGAGAGAATGTGAGCAAAGGTGCTGGCTTCAGAAGCAAAGCCCCTTTGTATGTGCACACTTCAAAGTGACACCTGAAAATTTAACCAATCAAAATGAAGTCTGCTTCAATTACTTTAAATAGATGAACTACCCATCCTTACTTTTACTTTCTTCCTCCTAAGCATTTACAATATTCTCCAATTTCACAAAACTTTTAGTCCAATTGAATGTCATAAAAAATTCACTTGGATATATTATTAGATTTGTTTATGTATATCAGGAATTAAACATCAGAAGAAGGTCCATTCAATTCCAAGTGTCTCATGTTGCAAGAGAGTTTGTTTCATACACAATTGGAATCCAATTCAGTATTTCCATTACGTACCATAAAACACATGAGATTAATACTTCTCTTTAATCCAAGTAAAATCCTATATTAAAAATCTCTAACTCACGTGAGAACTAGCTATGTGCAAATCTGTGTATTCATCAGGGCCTACAGAGACAGTGTCACTTTGTGTTGATTCTTCATAACAACCTTTTCTTGGTTACATTAATGTAAAATATATCAGTATAGGAATTATAAGTGGAAATACAAATGTAGCTGAATTGAAAATTATTTACAATATTTATGTATTTCCAGTAATCAATGTCTCTAAAATGTCGAGTAATAATTCAAGTTTCTCACATCCAAAGCTTTCCACCCAACTGAAAAATGAAAAAAGTGGGGTTACACATTGTCAGTTTTTATTATGGAGTATCATGATAATGCTATATGTCCATAAGTATTTTATCCTTGCTATATTCATAATCATAGTTAGAGTATAAAAATAACACCAACTAGAAAATCATTCATGATTCATAGTCTTTGCAGTTAGCAGATCTGCTCCTGGGTGAGGTTTTATCTGGAGGGTCATCATAGAGGACTAGAACCTCTCCGCGGTCTCTTTTTCTTTGCTCTCACTTTACTCTTCTAGGCCTCCGTCTCAGTCTTGGGCTCTTGCCCATCTTCTGCCACCACTCCCTTTTTCCCATGCTTTGGCATCCCTGTAACCAATGCTCTTCAGAACCCTTACCACGCAGCCCACCAAGCAGTACTTTTACTGTGTTGCCAGAACACAAAGAACAGAGCATGCTCTGTACCCATGTGGGTGACTAACATGGTCATGTGGTCCATGCATGGGGTCAATTGGTTGGTTTGATAGACGTGATGGAGAAGCCCCCCCCACCTCTAGCTCTTAAGGGGAATGAGGCCTGGCTGGGTACACCGTTCATTCATACTGCATGCACAGAGCACTTTTATTTAATGAGGGTCCTAAGATTTGAAGGTGAAAAAAGCACTAAATTTCAAGTCACAAGGCCTGAGCACAAGCCCCACTTCTGCTATGTAACAGCACTGTGAGGAGAGGCACATCCAAGTGGGCCTTGATTTCTATGTCTATAAAATGAGATTTTAAAATAAACATGCATATGAAACTTGACAAGCCTGCTCATGAGGATCAAATGAGAATGTATACAATAGCCTTATACATGCTATTAAACCTCGTGGAAACTTTGGGGCCGCTATGACTTAAATATATGTAGTGTGCTCCAAAGGCTAAGGCCTTCTTGGCCTTCAGGGTGGCACTATTGTCCACAGGCATGGAACTTTTGGAAGGTGGGGCCTACTGATAAGTTCTTAGGTCACTGGGGGTGTACCCTCAGTAGGGAGTGGGACCCTGGCTCCTGGCTTAAGTTGTGAATGTTCTCCCTGACATACACTTCCACCATGCTGCTGCTCCATCCACCATTCTCACCACAGGGCTGTGCTGCTACCACGCCACTGAACCTCTCAAACTGTGAGCTCAATAAATGTTTTCTAACTTAGTTAACTTGGCTATTTTTCTGTAGTAACACAAAGCCACTAATTGGGGTGGTGAGAAGGGGTGAATGATCTATTTAGGTGGTAATCCCCATCTTTTGAGCTGGCTAAACTCGGTCTGAGACCCAGTGTTCACAGAGCCTCCATGGTGCCCACCCAGGAACCTCAGTGCATATGGAGGACTGTTACTTCTTACAGGACCTATAGGAACAGCTACAGGTTTCTTGGATATCATTAAACTCTCCAACTTCGGTGTGAAAATAAAAGAAAGGCTAGTGAGATCGTTCAGTCTGTTTCATTTAATCATAGTCATTTTTGTAAGAAGAACACAAAAAAAGCTCCCTGCCTCTCAGAAAGAACCAATTATTCCACATCTCCATGCTTTAGGTTCTTCTGAGTTTCTATTAGGAGACTCCAGTCAATGACCAAAGATGGGATTCATTTGAAATTTCACCAGAATAGAATTGAGAGATCATTAGATCCTAATGAATATCTGCTTTTTCATTCAGTTCTGCAAGTGAGATGAGAGATTAGCTATCAAGACATTTCAAACATGACAAATAAGTTTTTAAAATATCAGGGATACAATTTGACCTTGGAGAGGCTTCTCTGCAAGCCACTACAGTGGGGTACTGTGTGTAATACTTGTTAGTAAGGGTGTGACAAGGGGTGTGGCCAGGGAGCCAGTCAGAGCCAACAAGATTCAAACCTTAATTACAACAACACACTCATCAGAGTCACATCTGCAGGCCTTTTTCACCACATTATAGTGAGAAGGTGTTTCAACAGTCGAGCTGACCTGTAGCACAGCACAACCTAGAGAAAGAAAGGAAGGGGTGTTTTATCATCAAAAGAGAAAGAAGGGTTGGGGATGTAGCTCAATGGTAGAGCACTTTCCTAGCATAGGCAAGGCCCTGGATTCAACTCCCATCAATACACACACACAAACACACACACACTCAATGCAACCTGTAACACCCAATTAAACAGAAAGTGAGGTGTGAAACAGCTAAGAGAAGAGAATACAATTTTTAAAAATTCAGTTCTAGAAGTAAAACATCAGGAAGCTATTTTTGTATTCTTCTTATATTCACAAGTAAGTGAAGCAGACTGATGTGTATTTTGGCGTTCCTAATAGGAATCTGCCTACTTTTGAATATGTTTCAAAATTTTGTTAACATAAGGTTTAAAAAAAAATAAGAGGGTTGAAAACCGTCAGCGTCACGGGAAGGCAAACAGTACAGGCCATGTAAATACTGCCCTGGACTGAGTAGTGTCCCCACCCAAATTCATGTCCACCTAGAACCTGTGGATGTGGCTTTATTTGAAAAGATGTAATGGTGGGAAAGTACGCGTCAGTTTTGATTTTTAGCTTTTTGAAAGGAAGCAGGTTGTAAGCGAGGATTAGATGACTATTTTAACATATTCTGTGAGATGGTAACTATGCTACTGTGATTGTATCAGCCATGATGAAAGTAAAGTGCTTTTAAGACATCCAGAAATTAAGTGCTAAGTTACAGGCTCTGGGTGCCAACCAGAAGGACAAGGTCAGAGGGTCCGAGCCATGTGGAGCAAACACGTGGAAGAGAGGTTCAGGACAGAAAACAAAAATTTGGGAGACTACAACTGAGGGAGTAACTGGAGTAACTGAATCTGGGCAGTGGCTGCCAAGAAGCTGGATGTGGTGGTGAACACCTGAAAACCTAGAGAATCAGGAGTCTGAGGCAGGACGATGGCAAGTTCAAAGCAAGACCCTCAGGAATTTAGCAAGACCCTAAGTAACTCAACAAGTCACTGTCTCAAAATAAAATATAATAAACGGATGGGGATTTGGCTCGGTGATTAAGCACCCTGGGGTGAATTCTTAGTACCAAAAAGAAAAAAATAAACCTGCCAGGATGCAAATCTAGAAAATAAAATAGGACTAAGGGCGGGATTCAAAGATAGGAAATGCTATGAAAGTAACAAATTCTCACATCAGTTGCCACTTTAGGCACCCTTTCCTCCTGGGAGAACTCCTGGACCCCCATTAGAGGTGAGCTGTTCCTACTCAGTGGCCCACTGCACTGAGTCCTCCCCTCTGCCCTAGCACATGAGCTCCAGGAGGGAAGAAGTGCACCCTGTCCACAGCTCACCCTCAGCACCCACTGAGCACATGGTAGGCTCACTCTTTGCTGAATGAAGGAGAGAGAACTACTTGGAAAAGGAAAAAATATACAAATGGAAAGCTAGAAGAATGCTGTGTGGAAAAGAAGGAAGAGGAGGAGGAAGAGGAAGGGAGAAGGGGGAGGAGAAGGGGTAGGAGAAGAAGACAAAGGCATTAGACACTGAAAAAAAAGAAATAGAAGTCCAAGAAAACATAACAAAACATAGGATCTAAAAAAAGCATGGAGCTTGATAACCAACCCCAAGGCAAGATGGCAGCCATGTGAGGCTTACATAGGGTACTGAAGAAGTTTTGGACAAAGGGTTGAAAAATGGACAGACTTCAGAACAGAGGGGAAGAGAAGTGAATGGAGACAGCAGCATCAAGGTTCTCACACCTGCCCCACTTGCCTTCACAGCCACTGTAAGAGGAACTGGAAGACACAGATTCTTCCTTTGGGTTGGTAAAAACGCTCACTTCAGAGTCAGCTTGGGCATTCCCAAGAGACCTGCTGGCTTCTTCTATGCTCCAGCTCCCTGTCTGTTCTTGACTCATGATGTTGCACTTCATTTTCTCATTGGCTGATATAATCATATTGGTAACATGAAAGTAGGCATTTCTTGCAGACAAAAAATTCAATGACAATAATCCCAAGCAAAATTTATATTTTAAATAATATATTAGATTGGAAAAATCAAAATCTCCATTGCAGTGAAGTTGATTTATATCATTTTATTAACAATGCTATATTAGGTCATCTATGGTTTATACCCACATCATCCAAAGACAAATATTTACCCCTGGTAGTCAACACATGACCCAAGTTGAACTTGTCATGATAAAAAACCCTATGTTGGTGGTGGCCCAGAGCTGACATTATTCATCAAGCATTGAAATTTTTCCAGTTGAGCAGACCCTGCCTCCAAACATCTGTTGAGCACTCCAGGCTACCAATCAAACCATGAAATGAAACCTATTTGCTATGCCTCATCAGGGTGGAGTTTCAGATTTACATCAGAACAGTATGACCTAAGGAATTAAGGCTCTGGGTGTTCAAAAAGAAGCAGAAGAAGAAAGTACTCACCTTTTCCATGTCCACAGGTGGCACAAATGACTGTGGTGACAAGGAATTCCAAGAAATGGCTCCTCCCCTGATTTGAACAGCACCTGCAATATAATAAGCCATTGGAAATGGAGAAAAGGAACTTCAAAGATTAAGGAAACAAAACAATCTTAGGGCTGAGGTACTAAATATTGGAAATAAATAGATAAAATATAACCTTGTACCATTCTACAATAAATGAGAACAGCAGAAGAACCACCCTTGTCCTGGTAGTTCTTGCAGGTTTTCCCTTAAGGCAAGGCTACTGGAGTAACTGGGAGGAATCCTCAGAGAGAGCACGGGAGAACTGCTGGAGTGGAGAACAATGAGACAAACAGGGTAGAAAGAGGAGAGGAGCCATAAGGTGGGGAGAGTCAGAGGAAACATGCCTGAAGCACACTATGAGAATGACGGTTTCACGTCTTTAATTGCAGTTGACCCCAAACTACCAGTTATGTACATAAAACCGTCTGAAAAAGATCAGTATTGCTTCCCTAAAATAGGCTTCCCCCAGTTAAAACCAAGAAGAAAGTGCAGAAGCTACCTTCTGATGAATCATCCATTCTGCACCCTTAGCCTCTCCATTCCTGGCAATGACCAGCCTCAAACAAGCACCATTTCTGCCATGTGTTTTCTTACTGCAGCATTGAAGGCAAATAATTTGGTGACAGCCACAAGAGTGAGTGTCCCAAACTGCTAACTTAGGACAAACTGCCGCAAATGTCCTGCTAATTATGCACTTCCAGATGACAAACAGAGGCAAGCAGGATCATGCAAATGCCTTTCCTCGTATTTAAGAGAGAGTTTGGTGCATGGAAAGCTGGGGCTTTGGGGACTCGAAGGCCATCTGGTGCTGATGAACATTTTTGGTGAAGGATAGGTAAGTGAATGGTGTAGGATTTGAGAGCTATCTGGTGTCCGTGGCACTGTAATCAGAAAGCAGCTATTGAGAAAACAAAACTTTTTAAATAAGAAGTGGAGGCAAACAGGGCACCATGTTGCACACCTATAATCTCAGTACCTGGAGGTTGAGGGAGGAGGATGACAAGTTCAAGGCCAGCCTCAACAATTAAGCAAGGCTCTAAAAGCCTTAGGAAGACCAAGTCTCACAGTAAAGAATAAAAGGGCTGGAATGTGGCTCAGTGGTTGAGTGCACCTGAGTCCTTTATCCATTAGAAAAACAAAAAGAACAGGAAGCTGGCAGAATGGACCACAGGCCACAAGTGCAGACCCTATGGACAGAAGAGGAAGCACAGGAGAATCCAAACACAGTGGATTCCAGTTCCAGATCTCTATACTCTAGCTATGCCGCAGCCATTCAATTGCTCATCCCTTAAATTGGGATTATCACCTATTAGAACATTAAGGAGGAAAATGTGAAGGTGTTCTGTAAATGTGCAGATCTTGTGCAAATAAAAAGAATTGGGGGACTCTCTCCTACAGCCAGAAATGCTTTCAGGCTCAGGTATTTTCTGGCAAACAAAAGCTCCCTTGCTGCCATTTGAGATGCACTGGTCCTGGTCCTAGGAATATCCTTGTCCTGGAGTCCAATGACCATTTTCCTCATTGCCTATCCAGTACTAAATGGAGTTAGAACCAAATTATCAGGACTTCTCTTTTAATTCCAGGGAATGATCTGTTTACCAAGGTTGAGAGAGACTCTCAAAGCACTGAATGGTTTTCAGAGTCACCGAGAAGGACTGCTGGGAGCCCCTGTATATGGATGAAAGGGGTTGCAGCATCTGCATTTTTCTCAGGGGGAAGACAAGAATTCAGGAGAATTTCAAGATGCAGAACTGCTTCCTGTAGAGGGATACAACACAATGGTTTGGGGCAGGGGTATTCTAGGCCCTAAAGCTCTTCTTCGGTCAGTGACATTTTCTAATTTGTGACTGTGACGGTTTTAGGGGGAAAGGGCTTGCCTCCATGAGATGCTCTAACAGCAGACTAATCTCTTACTTAGCAACTCCTACATCTTCAAGTCACTCTGTCCTGAGAACTATCCAGGCAGGTGGACACAAGATAGCAAAAGACCTGTAATGAGAGTCATTTTGCTCAAATTTGGTTGTCACTTCAAAACTGGACATTGAAAGACTGTCTAAAACCTATTCCTAAGTTATGACTAAAGCTTTAAAGGTTGTCATCATCTTTGATTTTTCCAACATCTCCAATAGAACAAATGAACCCCAAGTTTTCAGTAAGGATGAATGTGAATTCATGCTTGGGAGAAATACACAAAGAGGCACATGGGCAGCAAGCAGGCAAACAGTTTAAAATAACTTTGAATAAATAACAGCTCCATGTTCAGGAGCATCTTGCATGTGACTTCAAGTCATCCACAGCAATAATAACTCTTTACACAACAGGAATCGTCAAAAATGACCAGATTCACCCACCCATCCACCTAGATCTGACTAGAAAACCATTACCAGCACACCATGGGATAAGCCTCATCTTGAACTATTTCAAAATGCAGAAAACAGGCAAATAAATGAAGATCTGTTGAGGAAAGATGCACATTGACAATGAAAAAGATTATGGGCAATGGTTAATAAACATAATAAAAGGGATGCTGTAGGAGAATTTCACAAATTATGAAAATGCAGCTCACTAAATCCTAAGGACTCCTTAAGTTTCACAGTTCAGTTGCTTAAAAAATTTAATGAATATTTCTATTTTTTTTTAGTTTAATAGATATCTCCATCCTGACCAAATGACCCCTGTTCTATAAAACCACTGATATAACCATGATGTTTAAGTTGGCAGGACCTTGTTACCACTAGGCAACAGCTCACCCTGATCACGGAAGAACTACCTTCATAAAAATGAATACCCTATATCACTGGCACTTTGGAAGCCTAGACAAATAACTACTACAAGGATAATAATCAGTGTCTGAAACTGTTGTGGTGGGAGAAAAAGCTATACTAGGATTTGTAGGGGTACAGCTCTTTGTATGTTTATGTGTGCTTATATATAAGATTTCATATGTTGTGTACCGTTTGAACAGTAAGATTATAGAAACAAAATTTCATCAAATAATAACAGGGGCATCCTAAAGGAGAAAATGAGTTTAAGTCACATGTCAGAAAATATTACTTTTGTTACACAAGGTAAGACATTTCCAACTAAAGGAGGATAAAAACTGTAAGAACAGCATGAGATGAGACACATAGACAAACAAGACAGAATCAAGGGCCTACAAGTAAACCAAAGAAATCAATCAACTCATTTCCAACAAAAGTGCTAAGAACTTGCAGTGTAGTGAAGACAGTCTTTTCAGTAAATGTTGTTGGGAAAGCTAGGGAATTCATCTGTGGAAGTGTGAAACTACTCCTACCTTCTCAACAGTTATTTATTAAAAATTAATTCCAATAGGCTTAAAGACTAAATGTAAGACCTGAAACTATGAAACTACAAGTTGAAAACTACAGAAATGCTTCAGGGCATAGGAGTGGACAAAGAATTTCTGAACAAGAACCTAAAAAGCACTGAAAACAAAAACTGAAAATAGACAATGGGGTTGCATCAAACTCAAAAGCATCTGCACAGAAAAATGAAAAATCAGCAGAGTGAAGAAATAGCCTACAACAATGGAAGAAAACATGTGCAACCTCGACATCTGGAAAAGGACTAAGCTCCAGGACCTATAAGGAACTACCCAGAATCAAAGGCAAAACCACCACCCAACTAAAACTGGGCAGTAGACCTAAACAGACATTTCTCAAAAGAAGAGAGACAAATGGTCAACAAGTACATGGAAAAAAATGACCCACATCACTAATCGTGAGGAAAATATAAGCCAAATCCACAATGAGGCATCACCTCACTCTAGTGCTAGATTCCATGGCTAGATTCCAAAAGACAACAGCAAGTGCAGACAAGGATGTGGAGTGAAGGGAAGCCTTACTCACTGTTGGTGGGAGCAGCTGGTGAGTTCAGTCATCATAGAATCAGTATGGAGGTTCCTCAAACTTCAAAAACAGAACTCCCACATGAACCAGCCATCCCCGTCCTGGGTATATATGCACAGAAAGTGCAATCAGTGTGTCATAGAGACATCTGCCCCCCATGACTGCTGCAGAAGTATAAACAATGACCAAGACAGGAAAACAATAGAAGTATCCATCAGCTGATGAATGCATGAAGAAAATGTGGTACATGGACACAATGGAATACCATTTGGTCACAAAAAGGATGAAATCCTGGCATTTCTGACAGCTCTCATGGATCTAGGGATTAACTGAAGCCAGGTGCAAGCAGACAGATACTGCCTGATCTCACAAATATGTGGTATCTAGAAGAGTTAATCACACAGAAGTTGGAAACAGAATGGTGCTTATGAGTGCTAATCAAAGGGCACTAAGTCACAATTGAGGTAGGAGCAAGGATTCCTAGTGTGCTCTTGTACAACAGGGTAACTACAGATAACAATTATGAACAGTATATCTGCAAAAGCCAGAAGAATTCTGAATTTTTTTGCCAGGAGATAGATATGTATAATGTGATCTAAACATTGCACAGTGTACACATGTATCAAAATATCACATGACACACCATTGTGTTTGTGATTTTTAAGTTCCTATGCATCAGGTGAAAAAATAAATGTAAGTACAATTATACACTGTCAAAAATCCATTTTCTTTATCTGCACTCTGAAATAGCCAAACCACTTACAATTTTTCATTATTTCTCATGTTACAAAAAGGGAAAAAATTCTAAACAGCAAATTTCTTGCCACTGACATTGGCAGTCTCCTGTCAAGATGATTTTCTACTTCTCTTCTCTGTCCAATAAAAGTCACAGGATACCTAAATGAAGAACGCACATAAATAGGAAAGACACTCCCTCCATAAGACTAGAGCCTGCCTGCTTGTATGGCTAAACACAGTTAAATGAATGTTGTTGCTTTCCAATCAAATCCTACTTCAAAAGTGAAGGGTCCACCCTCCACTATCATCATGCCTGAAGGAATTTCACATCTTGATTTCATATCTCATGAGCACACCTCAGTATCCACTTAACTGGTTGCCTTCTTGATCTGCTATTTTGCATTTATTCCTATTTCACAGGCAGTGAGGAAGCTTGAAATTAAACATATAAGAAGTCATTTGATAGCTGACTTGGTTGGTATTGAAGTGCATAGAGAATCTGTGCTCTTCAGCCCTCCTGGGTTAGAACTTCCCAGCGGGCCTTCAATACTTTGTTTGTAGTGAACTTTCAGCCACTCTGTATTCAAAGGATATCCTCATACAGATACTTTAAAGTTAATATAAATGATGTAAGATTATTAATACATTACCACCTTCAATGTGCATGTTACTATTCACAAAACTGCCTTACACCACAATATACAAAGTTTGTAAATTTTGTTAATGCAACAAAAGATGGTATTCCCATTAATAGGCTTAAGGGGATCCATTATAACATTTAGAATACATGCCATTCCATGTAAATCAGTGAAGCATTCTGAACTGAATACAACACAGCTATTTAAAATGTATCACCCCTAACATAAAAATTAAAACTAGAATAATGGGACCTATAGAAAGTCTCTGATCAATTATTTCTAACCCTACTACATACCCCTCTTTTAAACTACATAATAGGAATCATCCAAATAATATTACACCTGCTCCTGTATATTACATATAAATTAATTCTCTTTCGAGTTCCATGTAAAGAGGCATTACACCACATCTCTGTACATTTCAGACTTTTAATTCACTGTGAGAATTTTACAACAACAAAATCAGAGAGATGGGCAAAACTCTAAAGACCTAACACGTCTCCAGTCTTAACAGACTATCATATCTGCAGTCCTAACACAAAAGTGAAAAAGTTTTCTTCAGTGTAAGAATCAAGCAGGAAAAGGTAAAAACTGTCAACTGATCAATAAAGGATCAATCTTCAGGAAACAACATCCACAGTATGAGCTCTGTCTGTCAGCACAGCACCATCAGACATCATGTGGTTTAACTCCAAACTGCATTCATGGAGGAATGAGCACTGTGTTCATGCTGCTTCACAAACACAAAGGACAGAGATCAGTATGGCATGTGCATTGGAAAACTCCAAAATATAGTATGGTAAATGTGCTAATTTAAAACAAAATCACCTCTGTGTGTGTGTGTGTGTGTGTGTGTGTGTGTGTGTGTGTGAGAGAGAGAGAGAGAGAGAGAGAGAGAGAGAGAGAGAGAGAG
>JAJEJO010053139.1:94548-111183 GCA_020662805.1 Glaucomys volans | reverse complement strand
GTGCTTGATCAAGTGGTGACCCAAGATAGCTGCTGTCTCACAACCTCCAGGTTGGGAATGATCAATGCTTCTGGGCAGAGGCAGCCAGGAGATGCAGCACCGTGGCCCTGGAGCCGCAGTGCCGTGTCCCCACGGGAAGGGCTGGGCTTAGGTTCGAGGGCTCAGACAGCTGAAGATGGCGTCTCTCTCTGCCAGGGAAGCTGTAGAATGGCACTGATGGGCCCAAATTCCCCACTGGAGCCCCGGTTACATTCTATTTCACTCCAATCAGATGCTGACATAGTGTTCACTCTAACCAAAATTGTAAACATCTATGATAAAATTTATTACCTGGAATGTTTAGACAATTTGTGCTTAATATATAGTTCAGAATGGTCTTAGTAGTTTATATCATTTATTTTATATAAATCACAGTTCACTGAGTAATAGTGATGACATAGAACTAAGAAATTACACAAATTTTTTAATACCTTCTATGCTCAGTTTGTATTTATCTCTCCATGCCATAACATATCCCACTGTGGAAATTGGTATACCCTCAATGTGCCTTAAAGGATTATGACTTTCTTGTATACCATGCTAATTATTTTTGAATCATGGTAATGGATGAGTTTGAGATTTTGCATGAATCTGATTGATCAATATTTTTAAATAAGCAAACAAGAGGAAAAGTCTTTCAGATCCACAACACATATTAGTATAATGTCTAAGAGATTTATCAGAAGAAATAGGAAGGCTTATAGACACAATAAGAATTGACATTCAGGTACCTATTAACTCCTGATTTGGGACACATAATAAGGCCTATGACCTATTAATAAAATTTGATGGGATAGACTCAAAAATAGATTATTAAGTTGGTAGATGAAGATAATTGAGTTTAGGGGAAAAATAATAATTTTCTCTGGATGTCATTGACAACACTAATTAAATGAAACTTCCATTGATAGAAATTAAAATATTGGCAGAAAGATAATATAAATTTATCTTGTGACTGCACCTATCAGCATTCATAAGTAGAGTGACTATTTGTTACCTGAAAAATAGATGGGAAGATAAAACCTATGATTAAGTGATGACAGCATCCAGAGACTGCTCTGTTGAGAATATGGAGCTCAATATGCAGAAGCACAGGTAGAAGTCTTTTTAATTCCTGATGGCATGAAGTTTAAAAAGACTTGATCTGGGAGAAAAGCACTGATTCTTGAAACTGCTAAATGTTGCAAACCATAAGAGAAATGTTGGCTTACTGGCCAGAAACCAAATGACTGAAAAGTGTTATGAAAAAAAAACTTCCCTACTCTACAACGGCTAATTAGTTGAGGTGAATATACTTCCAGAATGAGCTCACACAATCCTAAGTGGAGAATCAGGGAGAGATGTGCGTAATTTCATTGATTAGTGACTCAGGAGTGGTTTACAACAGTTTTTGTTAATATCATATATTAGCTCATTATAATGTTTTCCCAATGAGGGATAGAGAATGACCTCAGAAAATGTAAAAAGGCAGGGCTTGGAGGCACACGCCTGCAATCCCAGTGGCTTGGGAAGCTGAGGCAGGAGGGTCACGAGTTGAAAGCCAGCCTCAGCAAAAGTGAGGCACTAAGCAACTCAGTGAGACCCTGTCTCTAAAGAAAATACAAAATAGGACTGGGGATGTGGCTCAGTGGTCAAGTGCCTCTGAGTTCAACCCCCGGTAATAACTCCCCCCACCAAAAAATAAAAAGTTATGAAGATATAATGAGAAAGTTTGGTTGAGCCTCTTCCACTCGTAACTTTCTATGATTCTCATGAAAGCATACCAAAGAGACACCCATTGGCCTGCTATGGAGAAAGCTTTAGGAAATTTTCATCGTTACACCAACTCCCCTCTGATGGCTGTCCAGAGCTTCACCATTTGTAGAAGAAATTCTAATTGTTAGCCTCCAAAAAGTCATAGCTGGTTATCAAGCAAACCTGCATTCATAGATCTGGTGGCTTTAAGAATGCAAAGGATCCTTAGACAAGGATCCCATTTTGTTGAACAGAAAACAGATAAGAAATCTTCATAGCCTACATCTAATCCTAAAGAATTTGTAACTTATAAATAGTCATAATCTGAGACCTTGTCTAGAAAAAAACTCCAATAAGTGAGAATTTAACCTCATAAAATTCCAGAATGATAACTCAATTTTATGCTATCTGTACAAAATAAACTCACTTAAGCCATTTATTCAGCAAAAACAAAAAATGAAAACAAAAACAAAAAACAAAAGCAACCAGTTTGGGGTTTATGCAATAATGTTTTGTGACCCTAAAATGTTACCTTGACTATGAATTGAAAATAAAACTTGAGAAAATAGTTTGTGATTGAAATAATTTACCCTATTTTGTAACTGAGATTCACAATATACAAAAAGGTAGGTTTTTTTCTCTTCCACTCTCAGATTAGAGATGCTGTTGTCCAAATCTAACTTTCAGCCAGTTTCAATTAGTCACACTGAATGGGGTTCTCTGAAATTGTTTAAGCCATCCTTTGTAGAACTATAATGAATCCTAAATAATATAGAATTCCAGGAATGCCAGGGCAGACTGCTATTTATATTAGAGAGAGTTAATTCAGAGAAGCCCAAAGCCACACATTAGGACAACACATTCCTCCCAACATCAGAATTGTTGAAGGAGAAAAGTAATATCCACTAATCCCATTTCTAACATCAACCAGGGCTCTTTTCCATACCTATTTTGGAAGCTAGTCAGGCCATACACCTTGTGTTGCTTTAGTGGAATGGCCCTCATCGGTTTTATGGAATTTCCATAGAAGATTTAAACTTACCAGAACACTATTATACTGTAAGAAAGCCATACCTAACCATTCAGAATAAGCATTCCAATTAAGTCTAATTTGGTATAACACATTAATGATATAATAATTGCCTCTTCTGCAAACAACATATGCAGTGATGAACTAAACACTGGTCTGATGAACAAAGGAAACCTCATGGGCTTTAAAAACTGAACTTGGATGATGGACATAATCCCACATGGCTTTTCTAAAACCCATCAAAATGAAAAGCCCCTGATGTCCTAAGAAAAATGCTATTCCAGAAAACTGGCAATTGCTAACAGTCTTTTTTGAGAGATAGATAATGAAATGATTTGTGGGAATGGCCATATTTCTGGTCAGCTTAAGCATTCTGTGTATCAACAACCAGGAAAAAAAATTACATTATTATCCAATAAAATAATACTAAATACTGTCAACTGTGAAATCTAAAGATTTTAAAGATATTTAAAATCTAAAGATTTTAAAGATTTAAAGATTTTAAAGTAGTTGAAAGGATTAGACCCTCCAGCTAGAAGGAAGGTATCTAGGTGAACTTTATGAGAAACCTAAACTATGAGAATTCATCTAGGGACAGTATGGATTTTGTTGTAGTATTTTATATGATTTGAGGATTACAAATTTTTAAATTTCTCAGTGTATTTAAATTTCTCATTATTCAAGTAGGAAAAATAAATAATAAAACCATGCCATTTCAATCAGGTTAAGGTAGAAATGGTAAAACAACAACAACCCTGGAACCTGAGTTAAGGGCCAATATTACTATGACATGTAGGACTTAGGGGTTTTGGAATATGTAATTAGGCAATGACTCCAGTAAATGGAAATATGTAGTACATAGGAAACAATAACTTTATTAGAAAATAATGGAAAGTGAAACTAATTTTAAAAGTTTTCCCGAGGTATAACTGACATGCAATAAACTACACATATTTAAAATGTACAATTAGATACTTTCATGTTTGTATGTCCAGTTTTTGATAAGTTTGATGCATTTTGACGTACATATGCATGCATACCAAAACTTATCAAAACTTAGCCAAACTTACCATATTGTATCCCTTTGTACCTGAATCTCAGTGTTGTGATTTTGTAATTCACCCACATTGGGTTTATGAAGAGCTTATTCCTTTATTACTTTATAATGTGACATTTTGTGAATGTGCCCCAATTTGTTCATTCTTTTCATAAACATTCAGTTTGGGGGGCATTACACATAAACCATTGTGAACGTTCTTCTACAATTTTTAATATAGAGATATTCTTTCAGTTATCTTTGGCAAATAACAATGGAGGAAGGGTTTGAACATGTGGTAGATGTATTTTACTCTTTTAAAGAAAGTGCGAAACGGTTCTCCCAACTGGCTATACCTTCTTACAAAACAACGGTACAGTACATAAGACTTTTCTTTTCATCACATCTATACCAATACTTGATATGATCAGGATTTTTATTTTTGGATTTCAAATGCTTGTGGTTTTTAAGTGATATTTCCCTAGTGATTAATGGCATTGAGATTCATTTTTTGTGTTTATTTGCCACTTATACCCATCATTTTGACAAATTGACTATGGAATTTCATAATTTCATTGAATTTCCTTTTTATTTTCATGTGATTGAGTATTAAAGTTTTTTAAAAATGTTCTCTCAATACAAGTCCTCCATCCAATGTTGGGAAAAGCTGCAGAGTATCTGAGACTACCTGTCAGGTTGAAAAGCAGCTTTTATGGCTTCATGGGTGCTGGCTGACAGTTCAGTCAGAGAAGCACAGTTTATTTTCTATAGCATTAACAGTAGTCAGAATATTAGTTCTCTTATTGTTTCTGGAGCTCTGCTACATACCACAAGGAACAGGTGACATCTTTAAATATATTAGGTTGTGTTAAAACAGAAGAATACTGAGAACAACAAATACTTTATAATGAGCAGTGAGCATGTGCACTCTTTACCCCAGAGGGATACTACATGGAAACTTGCTATATTAAAACTCTTTGAAATGACAATGTGGAAGAAAAGTAAATCAATAACTACTTAATATGCAGAAATGAGATATTCATTGAGAATTGTTTCACAACAATATCCCCTGTCATTTCTATATTACTATGATTTCTGGTGAATTTCCCCACAAAGAGTACCTCTCTGATTAATCTGACCAATAAAGCCAAGGCCAAATCAATTGATTCCTCATACACAATATTCAATTAAGTCTGCTATCAAAAGGATTCCAAGTAAATGGATACTACCAATAAGCAGTATTAATCCAAAACATGACACCAAAATCCTAGGATCTAATGTAGAAAGTTAGATGACTTTTTTCCTAAGGTTCTATACTGTCCTTCCTGCTTGTCTTAAGGTACTAATATAATGTTAGTCAGCTTTCTTCACTGCTGTGACTAAAGGACACAACCAAAACAATTGTAGAAGAGGAAAAATTGATTTAGGGCTCACAGTTTCAGAGATCTTAGTCCATATAAGGTCAGTTCCATTCCTTGGGGCTTGAAAGTGAAGCAGAATATCATGGCGGAAGAGTGTGGCAGGGGGAAGCAAGTCACATGGTCATCAGGAAGCAGAGAGAAAGAGACTCCACTCTCCAGATACAAAATATCTGGAGATATTAACGCCTTCAATTAACCAAAGCCACACCTTCAATTAACCACTTCCTCCAGCCACACTCCACCTGTCTCCAGTTACCACTCAGTTAATCCCATAAGGAATTAAGTCAGTAGTTAGGCAAGGCTACAACCCAACCATTTCTCCTTCAAACCCTCTTGCATTGTCTCACACATGAGCTTTTAGGGGACAACACTTGGGTACAGCAGAATATATTAAAAATTGTTCAAATGTCACCATGGCTTACAAGGAGGATGTCTTACGCCTTTCTCTTATCTGTAGTAACCATGATTGGGGATAAGGCCGGCCATCCTTTGAAATATTCAGTATACAATTTTTTCAGAGGGAAAAATGTTCATTTTTATTTATGCAATTATAATAAATGAGAAATTGAGGAAAGAATAGGTAAAGGAATTGTAAAAATTCCATTTATAAATGAGGCTGCACAAATCCTACTTGAAGCATTTTCAAACAAATCCTCTCAATGTAAATGCAGAATGCAAAGGACATGGTTTTACATTCTCTGGATCATATAATTAAATAATCATTATTGAAACAAGCAATAAACAAGCAAACAGCACATAAATTATAAACATTCCCGAAGGGCTCTTCTTGGATCATCCTGGGTCACTTCTCCACACTTTTGGCAAATACCTCTGCCTCTGGGACTACAGGTCCTTCATTGGCTGGGCCAGTGGAGACAGATGCATGAACTGCTCTCACTGGATGGTCCAGTTGTGTGAATGATGCTTACTTGTACAATGTAGTCCTATCTTGTTTAATCACTAAAATATTCATCATCAATATTAGATTTTTCATATGTAGTCAATGTTTTCATTTATTCTTATTTACTAAAGATTACATTTTCTCTTTTTTAAAAAATTGTTATTTGTTCTTTTTAGTTGTACATGACATATTATAAATAAATGGAGTATAACTTCCCATTCTTGTTGTATATGATATGGAGTTACAGTGGTCATGGACTCATATATGAACATAGGAAAGTTCTGTCTGATTTATTCTACTGTCTTTCCTATTCCCATTCCTCTCCCTTTCCTTCATTCCCTATTGTTCACCATTGCCTCTTGCATCTTCTTTATTTTTGTTACAAGGGATTAAACCCAAGGGCACTTTGCCACTGAGCTACATCTTCAGACCATTTTTTAAAAAATTTTGAGACAGGGTCTCTCTAAGCTGCTGACGGTCTCCCTGAGTTTCTGAGGCTGGCTTCAAACTTGAAATTCTCTTGCCCAGTTTCCCCAATTGCTGGGATTACAAGCATACATCACCATGCCTGACTCCTTCCTGCATCTCATGTTATCTTTCTGTGATCACTTTCCATCTTCCTGAAGTATGTACTTTCATATTTCTCTGGAGTGAAGTTACTGGTGTAAATGCTGTTACATTTGTGGCTTAAAATTACCTTATTTTTGCTTCTATTCTTCAGGAAGCAGACTCTCAGATGGTATTTAGTGTGCTGGACGTTTATGCTGGGTCAATATCTAAGAAAGAGACAGATGGAGGCCAGTGTTAGAAGCAGTTGTATATCCTTAATGCAAGCTGAACAAAATTCTCTTTTGATGCCAAGGGAACCTCTGAAGATAACAGTTATTTAAACATAAGGCACTTGAAGATATTTGAAAAAGTCTCACTAGAGCACTTTCCTTTGTGAGAAAGACTCCACAGGTGGTTTTAAAAGATGAATATTAATGCTCTCCCTCTCACACACCTCCTGTAGTCTAAGTTGTTAGCTCCCCAGGTTCCCCAGGTTCTAAGGATGTTGTTCTCTTTTGACCATTGCATAATTGATGCTTTCAGTTCCAGCAGCTATGACTCCATTTCCTTTCTCAAGCTTTCCCTGCTTCTAACTAGACTTCATAGAAAATTATAAGGTAAAATGAAGGCATGACATCTTTATAAAATTTACAGAGCACTATTACATTCCTTATGCTACAGTGTATTCAGTTATGCATTTATTACCATTGTTATCTAGGAACATATCAATCCAACAAAATAATCTCAGCAGCTATGCCAGAGCTAGTGCCATAAGATATGCACAAATGCTATCGAGAATTCCTTTTTAAGATGAAGCACCCAAAGGAGATGATGGCTTTGTGACACAGAAGTGTTGGATGGCAAAAGTTCCTTAAAATGCTTTATGGAGTTACAAGGAAGAATCAATCATCATTTTGCATTTATTTTTAAATAAGTCATTTTAATGGTCAGAAATTCTAAAGAAAAAAGGAATTAGAAAATATACATTAAATATCTTGATTATCATTCCTTATTGAATGACATTTGCCATAAAAGATAAATCATGGTCAAACTGAAAACAGGCCAGAAAGTTAAAAATCTACCTTTTTATTTCAAGGCCATCATTTTTTAATTGACTGATCAAACTTGACAGAAGCAATACCAACAATTACAAGGTTCCACCATGATCCTTGAGAAAGGAAAGTAAAAACTTGATTTTCTTAGTCTTCTAGGAGTGGATGCAGATGTACATCATGCTGTATGTTCTCTTTTGTCAAGAAGACCAGATTGCTTTTGGAAGGATTTACAAGACTTGCATACATTCCTAATGTCTGCCCCACAAACATGGAGCCTTATACACTGTGCCTCATGGTTGTTCAAGATGGTTGATGTGTTGCTATGTCTGGTGTGATTATGCAGTCCTCTATTACCAGTGAATTTATGGGAAACTCAAACTCAATCAGCAGCTTGATTTCATCAGATCTCCTCAGGGAATGATCCCTTACCATGAAATTCTGCAAAAGTGACCTAGAGAATTTAATCAATATACATGACTACTTTGCACAGTTCATGACACCAAAGAGTGGTGTCTTTATTCTGCCATTCTATAATTTTCCAAGTTACAGACTAAACATCAAGGTCATTGGAACTAGCCTAAATTCAGGAAAAATAGGACAGATACAACCATGAAAGTACTGGACAATGTTAACGGCATGATTTTGATTTCTGTCTGATGAATACAGTGAGCACCTCTGCTCTGAATGTGGCATAGATACAAGTGAGATAAAAAGTGAGCAGCAGGCCAGAACATCACTGGGATTCAGTTTAGATTTGATTCCACTGGTGAAAAAAATCCATTTAGAGGAATCTCCATGAATTGAGCCAGTGTATTTACTTTGAGAGTTGGAATAGGTGTTACATTTAATCTTTAGGGATACATACTATCTTTTCATTTTAAACAAAGATACCACTGAGACAAGATTGGTTGCATTGTTTTTCATTTGATATTTCCACTTGACAAATGAAGACTTCCTGGGCTCTTACCACTATAGTAACTGAGCTGATTTAACCCCAGCTCAACGTGAGAAAATGAGGCTGGAGAGTTATTTGGTATACCTGGATCATATGGCAATTTAGATATGAAACCAATGTAAAGTGTGTAACATCTTTTCCAAAGGGGTATACTTTTCCAAGTTATAAGGGAATCAACAAGCCCAAAAACTTAATGGGTGGTTCCACATAGATAGATTCCTTCCTTTGCCAAATATTTAAGTGTGGAAAATTGTCAGTAATGGGAACTTGTATTTCAAAAGACTCAAACGAGATGAACTTGTACATTAGGTGCAAACAAGTATTTATTCAGCATGGCCTGTTGGTTTGGGCCATGCCCAAAACATACTGGTTTGCAAACCAAGTAGAATTCTCAAGTATATCATTCAGCAATACAAACTATAGTTTTGTAGCAATAGTGGATGGCATGTGAATAGAGTATTCCTTAATTAAGAACACTGAAAAAAATGTTAAATTATATGTGATCTGTGTTAATGATTCTTTAAACAAATGTGGAAGCACTAACATCTAATAAAAATATCAAAAATATTTAAGTATCTGATTATACTAGATCCGCTTAGCTACATCTATGTTTGTTTCATTTTTAATGAGTAATATGTGATACAAAGCTGTAGGGTTTTTTTTTTTTTTTGGTAGTTCTCTTGGTCTATAGAAGATTCTATTACTTCTTTTTTCCTCCAAACTTAATACTTTCCCATATTTACATAGTGGAACAAGATGATAAAGGCATGGTGCCCTAAATAATATTTTCTTTATTTTTCTGAAAATTCCCACAAATTGACAAAGCATTTTGTTTCTTTGCACCCTTTCCTTTCATGCCATTTCAGTCAATTCATGCTTTTCCAGTCAATTCAAGCTTTCTTACCGAAGTCCTATATCAGAATGCCAGCATGTTCAGAATCTGGTGAGGGCCTGCTGCTGAGTTGAGAACTGTCACCTGTGTTTTATAACTTCACAAGGTAGGAAGAGGGTGAAACAAAAGTCTCTGAAGTCTCTTTATGCAAGGCACTAATCCCATTCATGAAGGGCTCTACCCTCAGGATCTAATCAACTCCCCAAACTCCATCTCCTAATACTACCAAATTGGGGGTTAGAATTTCAACATATGAAATTTGGAGTTACATACATTTTCAGTCAATTTCACATTTCAGTATTCTGCCTTGTATGTAATAGGTTATAAACAAATACTGAACTTTTATTAAATTATTCAAAAAGTCATAAGGGGGAGTATAGTACATAATTAGAAATTCCTTAGCAATAATCATGAAATTTTATTAATTTTTAACAATATTCATAGCAATTGTCACCAAAAAAGTATCCTGTTTTCATCTACCTGGTAAAGGTATGAGAAGTAAAAAAGAAAGTATGTAGATGATGGGACTGCATATTTGGATGTGAAACTGAAAAGCCATGTAAAGTTGGCAAGGTATCAGATTCCTTCATTTTCTCATACAGTGAAGAGAACTAATTGGGGCAGCAAAATATTTGATTTATCTTCAAAAGAAGCGAACTTCACATGAAGAGAGTTGCAAAGTAGTCAGAATCAGAAACAACTGCCAAGTAGTAAAAACCTGCTTTAGAATGTCTTTTTTCTTTCTTCTCAAATATCAGACTCTATAGATACCCTTCATGGTCTAATAGTAGTCTCCCTTCTTTCTTGAAAATAAGTATTCCATTTGAAATGCTGCATGAACGAAGTTGTGGGGAGAAAAAAAATTATTAACAAATAATTACTCTGATCCTATTATTTATGATTTTTTCATTCTTAGTACTTTTCGTCTATACTAACATTTACAGTCTATGGACTTTGTTCAGTGGAGCAACCCATATATTTAAAACCCATTTTAGATGTTAAGCCTGAGATTTAGCAAAACAGAAAAAAATCCTCATCACCATGAAATACCCATTTCAGTATGGGTGGAAGAACAACACGCACAAAAAATGGGATAGCATTTTTTCATCGCAAGTCCTGCATGGTAGGAGGGATGAGCTAGCTGGGAAATAAGGCTAATGAAATGTATTTATCAGAAATAATGACAGAAGACAGAATTATCTTTGAAGCAGGGGCATGACCCATTGAGCCATCCACAAGGGACTGGCTCTTACAAAAGAAGAAGCCCTTGCTTGATTTATTTATAGCGGTACAGATCAAAAGGGGGTCAGTAGGAGCTTCTTTCCTCAAAAAGAGGATAAGGATAAGGGATGGAGTTAAGTAAGCCATTCCTCTCTAGCTGGTCATTTCTACATTCAGGGCCTGCATTTGAAATTCTGTGGTGAACTAATGCAGGGAAACTACACGACTCAGGCAATTTTGGACAATTTTTCATAATTGTGAGTTCCTTGAGAGCAGATTTTCCTGTCTAATAGTTCAACCAAGCTTGGTTCTTTTACAGGGCATGGGTAGCTCCTGATTGCATTTGATAATATATGTGCAGTGGGAAAAATTAAATAGGAAAGGGAAAAATAGGATGAGATAGTGATCATTGTACTCATCACACTGCATTATATTTAATAAAATGGTAATTCCATTATCTGTTCAGTCAGCTTCTAAACTGAAATTTCCTAAAAAGCATCTACTATCTTTTTTGTCGTTGATTATCTGTGACTGTATTATTTCCATAATGCTATTGCCAAAATTTTTCACAAACCTAGTTACTTAAATCCACAGATTTATTATACTTTTTCTGGAGGTCAGAGTTTCAAACTGGTTGGTAGGGCTGTGTGCCTTCCAGAAGGTGTAGTGTAGAAATTGTGTCCTTGATTTTCAGCTTCTGTGTGCTGAAATTCCTTGAGTATCCCCTCATCCACCTTCAAAGCCTGAAGTGTATCATGTTCAACTTTCCTCCACCCCCTCTGTCATCTATGTACCCATCCGATACTGATTCTCTTGTTTTTTTTTTTAATTGTAAAAAAGACTCCATTAATTAGGTTGGATCCACATGGAAAATCAAGAATAATACCCTGATTCAGATGTTTTAATTTTACCACATATGCAAAGTAACTTTTACTACATAATGTTACATATTCATAAGTTCCAAAAGTTAGGACATGGACATTTTGAAGAGCAATTATTTTGTCAACCACAGCCTTTTAAGTTTCAAAATGTATATGTGTGTGATTGTGTATGTATGAGATGACATACAGAGTTCTCATATGAATATTTATAGGACAATCCTGTATAGTACATATACATATAATGCATAATATAAAATATAATGTACTTGTGATGGGGTGATTCCTAAAACATAGAGAGTGTGTTTTAAAGAGATATGGATATTTTATTTGGAATGTTACTTGGATTCAGGAAACAAGTAAAGCATGCTTCTCGCAAATGTTTTAAACTATTCCATAAACATGTATACAAAGGAGTTTTTTGAATCTTAAGAAGATAAAACATGAAATGCATTCTATATGCATAAGCATGTTTTCTCTCCAAAATTGCCCCTCCTTCATGACCTCTACAATTATGATTACTCTGAAATAAGTCAAATGGTATGAAAATGACAGAACTTCCTTCAGACACTGAATAAACCTTGGACTAGTTCCAATTATACTAAAGAGTATTTTCGCTGTGTAGTCAGACCTCCCTGAGCATGAATTCCAGATCCAACAATTCTACAAGAGAACCTGAGAGAATTTGCTTCAGTGTTCTCTTCCATAAATTTATTTTTTATTTTCTTTTAAAATGTTTTTGTTTTTCCTCTTCTTCTTCTTGTTTTGAATGAAAATATAGCCTTTACTTTTTTTTCTATTATTCAGAGAACATGAAAAATATATGCATGCCCTGGGTTGACGCTCGCTGATAGAGCGCTTGTCTTATATATATGCAAGGCCTGGATTTCATCACCAGCACCTAAAAAATGAAGTCTGTAACAATAAAAAAATGAACAAAAATGTAAATACAATTAAGAACAGATTGAAATAATGACCAAAAAACCCAAAAACCAAAACACAGAAGAAAAAAAGAAAGAGAGAGAGAGAGAAAGAGGTTCTTAGGTATCTAGAAACTCCATCCCTCCTCCTCAGAGGGATGATAAGCATGAATTTGAAAATCACTCTCCCTCCCTCTCTCTCTCTCTCTCTCTCTCTTTCCCTCCCACTGACCCATCTTTTCTTCCTGCTTTCTTCAATTACACACCTTTATTGGGGAGAATAATTTCTACAGTTTTTGCAAAAATGAGCATATTATTAGATTTTCTGATGCATTGAGGATGATTACTACTAATAATTAATGTTTTATAATGTTTAATTTATGTTTAAGCTTTTAAGCATTTTACATATTAGCTTATTTAATTCATTAAGCATTTTACATATTAGTTTAATTCATTAAGCTACATTATCAAGTAGAAAGCATTTATTCAATATCATAACTTATTGATAAAGTACCTCAGTCAAGGTCACACAATGAGTGATAGAGATAGTAGGCATATGTGATCAGACTTCAGACTCCAAATTATGTTTCTTACCTATAACTTTCATTTTTTTTCTTTTTCCCTCAACAAGTGCTTTGATATTCTACCAATAGTATCTTATCCAAAAGCTTAATACCTAACAGTTTTCTGCCTTGCTTACCAACTTTATTATAATAATAAAGGAGTAGAAGTCATATTAATAAGCCCTATTACCTACCTGGCATTTTATTATATTTGTTTGCAGATTAGAAAGTGAAATTTAGAGCACTGGTGACATGTCCAAATCACACATCGCCTAAGGGTTAGGTCAGATCTTAAAGTTCAAGCCATTTCACCTGAGTGTCAGTAGATAATGAATATGTGATATCACGAGATATAAACATGGCATAATTTTAAAGAAATAGTCATTTAAAAAAAAAATCAAGGAGTTAGACTCTTACAACTATAATCCCAGCAACTGAAAGCATGTGGTAAGGGTATAACAAGCTCAAGGCCTGCCTCAGCAATTTGGAGAAAACTTGGCTCAAAAGAAAAAGTAAACCACAAAAAAAGCTCAAGTTATAGACACACACACACACACACACACACACACAAGATGTAAATAATAAAAGAAATCAAGTACTAGGAAGGGAGGTCAGTTGTAGAATGAGTGTTTTGCATGAATAAGTCACTGGGGTCAAGTGGCAGCACTGGCACAGTAAAAATAAAAGGAAGGAAGGAAGGCGGGAAGGAAGGAAGGAAGGAAGGAAGGAAGGAAGGAAGGAAGGAAGGCAAGAGAGGAAATTAAAATTTCTTAGAGAACAATAAATACATGTTGCTCATCACTACAGCCTTTGTGATTCTTACAGCACTGAAACTATTTTTTGAACATAGGATTATTTACATTTAGCATGTTGCACAGTAATACATTTCTTACAAAGACATTTTCTGAGACTATGTGTTGATACCAGGGATCAGCTAATTTTATGTGTAAAGGGGCCAGATAGAGGGGGAAAAAAAAGGAAGAAGAAAAAAGAACTTGGTGCAATAATCTCTGTTGCAACTTCTCATTTCTTCTGTTATAGCAAAAAAAAAAAAAAAAAAAGCAGCCAGAGACAATAGCTAAATGAGTGGGCACAAGCTGTGTCCAAATAAAACTTCATTTTCAAATGTGGGCAGTGGGCCAGATTTTGCCCATACTGTAGTTTTCTAGCTTAAGTAAATAACTCAAATTTCAAATTCATTCAAAAGTAAATATGTGTTAAACAAATAAGCAAGCAAAAATGTTCTCTTGCTTCGTTTAAAAGAAACACTTCTTATAATAATCATAGATAAAATTTGCATAATACAAACTGCTGGTGCTACGGACTCACATAAAACTTATAAAATGTTCATGAAGCTGACAAATTTTGGAGCTATGATATGCAAATTTTTCAAGAATGCATATGTTATCAGCAATGAAGCCAAGGTCTGAACCTGGTCTATCACCTGGCTCCCTCATCTCAGCCATCAGCCACCACTCTTTACCAGTCTTTATCTAGAGACAGCTCTCTTACTTTTATAGGTAAAGTTGGTTGCATCTTAATCTTAGCATCACAAACATTGTGGTTCAATAATTCAGCATCTCTCCTCAAACCATGTTTCATTTTAGTTAAAAATAAATTTTTAAGTATAACTTTTCTTGTTGGGAAGATGACCAAAAATCTATAAAACAACCTGAAATGCTAATTCTTTTACCTGAAACTTTATTTGAGATTATTAACAACAACAAAAACACACTCTTAACTGACATTGTGAAATGATAAATATGGAAAACACATATTTAAATTATTAACTTTAATTCTATAAGTTTTTATATTTTTCAGATTTTATAGGGCCAATATAGTGTGTATGCTGTCCATTGAGTATTCACGCAATCATCTAATCGCCAAATTTTACCACGGAACAGAATTTGACTGATCATTAAATTTTTGCAAATAAATTTTCCATCTTTAAAAAAAGGTTAAATTGTGCCAATTAATATTGAAAAAGATAAGGTATGTTAATACTTTAATTTCAAGTTTAATATTTAAAGAATATTAGATATTAAGAAAATATGTTGTGTAGAAAAAGATGCTTGACAGTTACTAAATTATAAACTACATATGGACACAGGTCATAACAACTCCTTTACTAGAAACTAAGACAATTCAGTTTATTTAAAACTTTTTAGTAAGTCATATCCACATGTATACATTATATTTTAATAAAACTACATAAATATTTAAATAAATATACATTAATAGAAATTACCATCAATAGTTATAATAATTTAACTTAATTAGAAAGTCTTTTAAAATTATAGATAATATATTTAAGTGTACACTTTGAGAAAAGAACATTTTTAAAACTCTGATCGTAAAACTGAAATTTCTAAAAATAAGATGAGGTTGATTTCTCATTTATTATCAATAAATTTTGTGCTATATGGTTAAAGAAACATTTTGTTTTCTCACATTACTCAGTATTTTTTAAATAGATGTTAATTATACTGCTGTGTTAAAATGCTCAACACATTATGCAGACAAGGCTTGGGAAAAAAAATCCAATAAACTCACTTCAGTCTAAATCACCATCAAGGGAACAGAAACAAATATGTGTCAGTATGTTGAGTATTGGAGCCCAGGGGGACATAACACTTGCGATGTGTGGGGAAAAAACAGCAGGACTTTTCAGTGAAAGGGAGACAGGGAAAACTTGTGATCACAAAACAGAAAAGCATATTGCTGATAAGACAGAAGTGTTAGAGGTTTTCTACAACCTCAAGCTGTGCTTCTCCCCACAAAAATCTCATACTAATTTACACAAGGCAATTTTAGTTGCACAGCTAGAAAGAACTGTGAAAAATGAAATTAGTTGTTCTTTTACTAGGGATGATTCATTGCAAACTTCTGAAATGCTTTTTTCTCTTTTGAACTCTGTGGAAATAGCAGATTCTAGAATTGCTTTATAAAATTTTTATTAACAAAAACAGAAGTCCTTTTTAAATACATTTGTATGTATTCTTACTCTTTTCTATAATAAGTAGTTGTCATGGAATTTGTATACCTGGAAGAAAGGAACATCAAGCCTGGCGTCTGATTGTTGCTTCGAGTCTGTGGTCTAGCTGATTTTATATGTGCACCACCAAAGACAGACTCCTCTCTATTGATCATCCTGGAAATGCAGTTCAATCAGGAGCACATACGTCCCTTCCAAATGGTCTCTCAGCTTGGCCTCATTTTAGTACTGTGCCTTGAGCTTAAATATATAGATTGGTCACATTGACTTCCAGAGAGAAAGGAGATGTTCTCCTTACCAAAGTCTATGATGATTATAATATTTTAACTTTACACCAAAAGGATAATCTAATTGATTAAATCAATCTAATTGGGTGGAAATAAATCTCATACACTGTAATATGTAATGTTCTATATACTTATCATTCTCCAGAGGTGATTCATGAT